>JBBPBX010011897.1:0-22599 GCA_038048925.1 Garcialebias charrua | reverse complement strand
AGAGTTACTGCTGGCCTGGAGATGAGTGTAGACCGCAGAGTCCTGGCCTGATGTTGTAGTTCTTCTGTGCTTGGCTATCCTTTTGGCCAGTTGTGTAGAGTGTGAGGTTAACCGCTGGATTGGTGCAGTGGCTGCAGTATTGTGGACTTTGTGATGGTTTGTTGTGGTGAAGAGGGAGTTGAGATGTAAGGCAAAATTTTCAGTTTACCGGTCAGTCTACATTCCTACCCTCACCTATGGTCACAAGCTCTGGGTAGTGACTGAAAGAGAACGAGATCACGGATACAGGTGGTTGAAATTAATTTCCTATGAAGGGTATCTGGACTCTCCCTTAGACATAGGGTGAGAAGTTCAGTTATTTGGGAGTGACTTTGAGAACAACAGCTGCTCCTTCACACCAAGAGGAGCCAGTTGAGGTGGTTCGGGCATCTGGTAAGGAATGTGCTCCCTGGGCACCTCTATAGAGGTGTTTCGGGCATGTCCAACTGGGACATGCGGGGAAGACCCAGGACAGGCTGGAGAGATGTATCTCAGTTGTCCTGGGAACAATCCTCCCAGAAGAGCTGCAACAGGTGGCTGTGGAAAAAGATGTCTGGGCTTCTTTGCTCAAGCTGCTGTACCCACGACCTGACATCAGAACAAGCGGGAGATGATGGATGGATAGTCTGACTCATTAAAGGAATCAACTTTCTCAACAAACCAGAAAACACTTAAGTCTAAATGGTCTAAACAGTCTGTCTTTTATTTGTGTGTTTTGTTCCAAGCACAATGAAACCTCTAGTTGCAGAAAATAAGAATTATAATTCACAAAGCACACTTTCATCAAAGCACAAAGGAGATCCAGGCTGAGCTCGCTCAAATGCTTGAGCTCTTTTGATTGTATTTTCTTCTGATTTGGTGCAATCTCTTTGAAAATTGTCAGTCCACTTCATGAAAAGAATTACCTTCACAACTTGTTTTCGCTTCTGTCTTTTAATTCTCCGTCTCCATCCTTCTTTGATTCTCCTGGTGCCATCAGTGTGAATGCACAAAGCACAGCCTGAGAGGTGCACTGCTGAGTGACTCACAAGGCTACAGGGAGTGAAAGTAGACAGAGATCAGAAAGGCAGGCTGAAACACAAAGAATTAGTACATTTTCTATGTCTGACTTTTCTTTAAGTACCTTTCATTTTAGACAGATGTCTACTCTCATACAAAAAAATTGTTTTTTTATTGAATGCTAGAGCTTTAGTTATATAAATTTTATGGTAAAAGTGGTGCATGTTGACCCAAGAGATTGCTGTACAGTATTACTCTTCCTTTCTTTCCTCCAGTATAATGTGCTGCTGTTCAGAGAAATAATGTGTTGTGGACCAAAGTAACAATTATGCCTGCTGATAATAAAACACAAAATTGTGCTCATAAGGAGTGCAGGGAGTGCTTTCACGTTTTAATTTAGAACTGTCAAGCATATTAATATTCTAGTACAGAAATTACTTTCTGTATTATGTTGGCTTTTTCCATTTGCTGGTCTGAAATGCAAAAAAATAAATAAAAAAGACTCGGATACAATTAAACATTTATATTATAACTTTAAATCAGTAGAACTGATTATTGTGTGTTTGTGCTTCATCTGTTCTTGTTTCTTTTTCAAAGATGATTAACAGTTTATGAACAGGCCTATTACTGCACTATAATGGTGTGTGTGAGGAGTGCAAGGAGTTGGGTGAGCATAGTTGTTTCAAATTGAGTAATTCACTTTAAAGTGCTGATTCTGATATAATATCTCATCAGATCCTGTCACATAATGACAGCCCTCAGGGAGCTACAGGACTGCTGAGTGTGTCAGAAACTGGTTTTGCACGCCATACAATTACACAATCTCTGCTGGAGGAAAGTGTGTAAAAAGAGGGAAAATGAACAAATGCATTATTCAGGAGATGTTTTTATGGATCCGCAGCTTGTGCCGTCTTCACTGTCGAGCTGTCCAATTTCTGGTTGTCTGTTAAAGGAGCAATCCAACAGGGTGTTGCAGATCTGCATGCTTTATTTTTGTGGAGAATCATCCATGGGGGCAGCTGTGGCCGAGTTGTTAGAGCAGACGTCCTCTAATGGGAGTGTTGGGGGTTCGATTCCACCACATGTTGAAATGTCCCTGGACAAGACACTGAACCCCTCATTGCCTCCGATGTGTCCCATCGGTGTGATCTAAAGCTAGATTTATTAGTTTGATTAGCTTTGTAGAGATCTACAGTATAGAGTGCTGTATAAATGTGTGTGCGGAGTAAATGACGGCACAGATTCTGTTTTGTAAGCGCTTTGAGCATCTTGATTAGATAGAAAGGCAATATTTAAGTACATTTACTTAACTACTGTACTTAACTCTGCACTTCCCCACTTCACAATAATCAGAACTATTGCTTTTTATTAGTTAAATATCACAGATAGAGTACATTTTATGTTTTTTTACATATAAATTACAGAGGCAAACCCCTGAAATTTTAGTGTCACTTCAGAGTTTCTTGCACTAAAGCCGTTGCACCAATGACGACAGAGGGAAACACCAACAGAGACCGATGAGGTTGTAATGCTGGGGCCAAATATTCAATAGTCAGGAACCTTTTGGGGCTGACAGGTATCAGTTGCTCCTCAGTCCAGAGTGACAGTGTTCTCCTTTGCTTAGATAACACCCAGAGTTTCAGAGATTTAGAAAGCATTATCATCCAATCCTTTATATAATAATAATAATAATATGTAAGCAAAGTTGAAAACTAACCAGCAAAATATCATTGTAACATTTTCCCCAAGAACCTTAGCAAAAAAAAATCCCTGCTCAGTTTTGCAGCAAGATTTTAAAAAAGAGCAGACAAACTCCTATCAGCATTAACAACGATTTCACAAACATGTGTGTATTAAATAACTTTTTGTGTTTCTGAGAGCGAAAACAATGGGGGGTGGGGATTCTGGTAGCAAGGACCCACAAGCAGACTTGACGTATTTAGGAAACCTGCAGCTCTCTGCTTTTTTTCACTATACTGACTGGAGGACACACACACCCACACACACAGAAACACAGAAACACTGAATCTGCACTTTGGACAGACACAGTATTTGTCATCTTGTGCTAACAAGGGATTGTCAGGGCATAACAAATGATGTCTCGCAGAACATTGCAAGTTCTTAGCAAAGAACACACAGTCTGATTTATCAAAGCATTAAATGGTAAATGGGCTGTACTTATACAGCGCCTTTCTATCTACCGTAATCAAAATACTCAAAGCGCTTTAGAATATGATCTGTGCCCTCATTTACCTCCACACATGCATTCATGCAGCACTCTGCATCTCTACAAAGATACCGTAATCGGAATCTGTCGAGACTAATCAGTGCTTTTATCATGTTCATAAAACAGGTGGGACATATCAGAGGCAATGAGGGGTTCAGTGTCTTGCCCAGGGACACTTCAACATGTGACTGCTGGTGGAATCGAACCCCCCAACTCACTCATTGGAGGACACTCGTCCTCGGCTATGGAAGCAGTTATGTCCCATATTTCAAATCAAAATGGATTAATAGAAATGCTTTTTAGTTTCAAAATAAAGCTGCATGTTTTGACTCATAAATCAAATTTAAAATGCAGTTTGGATTATTCATTTTAAATTTTATTTATGAGTCAAACATGCAGCTTTATTTTGAAACTAAAAAAGCATTTCTATTAATCCATTTCAATTTGAAACATGGGACATAACTGCTTCCATACTCAGCAGCCCCCGAGCATTAATTATTAGTGTATGATGTAAAACTGAGGGCAGGAGAAAGTGTTGACGGGGCAATAGTAGAGCACATAGCTACACACATCACAGTAATTATACATCAAATGCTTCATTAATGTGCTGCCATGCCTTAATGAGATGGTTAAAGACAATAAATATAACTAAAGTGTTATTTGTGTGATTTAATAATTTTACAGATGTTATCAGAGAGACTGATGGGGTTATTTTCAAACCAAGCGTGTGTATTTTTCAAAGCTTTGGAGTCCTGTGTCTCCCTGTTTCGTATTTTTGTACAGAACAGTACAACAAAAGTGTGAAAGCTCATCTACTTTCTGTCTGACACAGCAGCCTTCTACATGCATTCTCATTAAGCTGTCACTCTTCGCTTAGGAGCTACATTAATTCCACTTCAGTTACCTAACAACATGAAAAGAGATGATTGATTAGTTGGGGAAAAGGACTGCTTTGAAAATATTATACATATGAATGGTGGATCTCTGTTAAATTCATTTTACTTAGATTTTTTTATTGTAGAAAAAGCAATGGTGGGAACAAAGACCTAAATATGCCTTACGCATAATAGAGGGCTACAACATCCCATACACTAGCAGTTTATTTTCTACTCTAATTTAAAAAAGGTTCTGTATTTTATTAAAACAATACTGAACAACCATTGACACAATACTGCTATTAATTAAGCTGATAATGACTCTGTATACCAGCTTTTGGTGGAAACAAACCTTTCTTGTAGCAATACAAAAGAGTTTAGAGTCAGAAGTTTTAAGGTTGTACTGTTCTGATTTAATCTCTGTCACTAAACTTATTTATGTGCCAGCTCATTACTGCCAGCCTCAGCATCCTTGAAGCCTGCAAGAGGCAGCAAGAACCAAGAGATACAGCTAGCTGACACACTGTCAGTGCACGATAAACCTGCATCCACTCTGCTCAAAGTCAGATAAATGCACCAATGTTGAATACAGATGGTTCTAAAATAGGAAGGCATGTGTTAAATGTACTTCTATATGTTTATGTTATGGCTTCAGACTGATAAGTACCAGCAGTCATGCTAATTCCTTTCAGTAATACACTGTTGAACATTTAAATTTTAATACAGTTAAAATACAGTACTGTACATACTTTTGTCTTTACAGTATGTTGTTATAGATGCAATGCATATTTATCAGAATCAGAGTAATATTATCATTGCTCCAAGATAAAATGAGAACATGTACGTACAGCCGTCCGAAAGATGGATGGAGTGCACAAAACTGCTGCAATAAAGCGCAGCCTTCGTAGTCTTATTCAGAATACATTTTTTACATAGAAAAAGGGACAAAGCCATCAGGAGAGGATAGTTGCATTACAAAAAAGATTTCTTCACACCTTGTCCTAACAGGGCAAGATTTAAGACATCAAAAAATCTCTGCCAGCTAAGCACATTTATGAACACGTTACATATGCATTTACAAATTAGGTGGTCCATGAAGCACTAAAAGATAGTCCATTGTCCTGGTCAGTTGGCACAGTTCTGATAAGCCTCCACAGAAGGGGTGGGGGTGGTTTAAGCTTTTCCTTAGATTACACATTTCCAGGAGAAATTGATAAGTCAGCCTGTTTTGAGGCCAACCAGGGAGTCAGATTCAGATAAACCACAATTGTTGAATGATTCAGGCAGACTATTTTTCATCAGCCTTGAGTCTTTATTGATACTTCCAAGGTCCGAAATGTCCAGATTAGTGTGTATTCTACTGGTTCGTGTTTACTCTTCAAGATGGTTTTCCATACTGACAAGTCCCAAAGCCGCAGGTGGCCTGCGATTCAAATAACTTCCAACTTACGGTTTTGTTCGTAAATCAGCTGATTTTGAGTCCTCTAGCATGAACCAAACTTTCACAAAGCCAGCAGCCTGTCAAGGTCCAAATTAGCTGCAACCGTCTTCTTTGTATATTGATAAACCAGGATCCAGACTATTCCAAAAACAGGAAACCTGTTATCATAAATCTAATTATATGCAATTTTGGCGTCTTCAGTCGATAGCAGAGGTAGACACATCCCCCACAGAGATTTATCCAGCTGCATGCGTCTTGTCCAAGCAGATGAGGGTTCCCTTTCAGTCATGTCTCTCGGTGCAACATATGCTATGGGAATTGCGCCCCCGCACGATTACCTGAAGGAATACATTCACGCCTTTACGGCAAGGGCATCAGCATTGCGCCACAGGCCCCGCCCTCTGGGTATTTAAGCCGCTGACGCCCATCCATCTTTCTCTTATTGCCCTTCACCTCACTTAAACCTGAGCTACCTCTCTTCGCGGGACTTCTCTGTTGCTTCATCGCTCAACTAGAGGTGAGCTTGCTCCCTACACAGAGCGTACGGAGAATTATTCCTGCGTACTGCTGGGCTATAGCGAAAGCTAGTCCGGCACATTTTATCTTAACCCCAAAGTTTTTTCTTCTCCTCTCTCCGCAGACTGCTTCGCTCGACGGCGCTAACTACGTCACACCGCTACCCCTGCTAGTTCATAGCGGGCTTGCCGGCGAAAGCGACACGACGGAGGAGACGTCTCAAAATAAAAGGAAAAAGATTCTGGAAGGACTCGGCTCGCCTTATCTTGGACATGCCTCAGGAGAAAGGAAAGCGAAAGACAAGACTTCCAAGGAAAACCAGCAGGACGACGAGCCCAACCTCGCGCGCCTGTCCTAGCGGATGTGGTTTCTCCCTCGCAGCGACGGACACCCATGAGGCCTGTCCTGTCTGCTTGGGGATGTTACACGCAAAAATGGCGCTGGATGCGCCTGACTCTTGCACACACTGCAGCCAGATGCTGGAGGCGGTGAGGAGGCACCGGGCAGATTTTGTCACCAAGGCCATGGGCGCCGCGGTAGCGCCAGTGGACCCGGACACCACCGAGCCCCTCCCTCCCACGCCGGAGCTCGAGAACATGGCTCTGGATGACAGCACACGAATCGAATGGGGTGACAGCCCTGACGTGCTGGCTCCCATGGTGGACTTAACAGTCGAATTTGACACTAGAGGCATGATGAATGAGGACGAGATCTCAATTTCAGCCTCTGGCGAATTTTCCGCGGAGGACGCAGATGTCGAATACGAGGAACAGGGAGAAGATCTCTCCCACACCCCGGTACCTGTGTTCCCGGAAACTGACTTTTCCATCCATGCTCTGTTTGACCTGTGTCACAGAGCAACGGATGCGCTACAGATCCCATGGCCAGAACCTCCACCTCCTCAACAGCTCACGAGGCTGGCAGGAAACTATTTTTACTCAAAGCAGCAGGCCGCCACGAGGCAAAGGATACCCGTGTTCCCGGACTTCCTCACAGAGCTGACTCGCACCTGGGCTCAGCCCCGAGCTCCCATGCTGTTACCACTCTCGCAGTTTCTCGACGTGGACGGGATGGATGAGGCGGGAATAGCCAACATGCCTCAAATTGAGGACACACTGGCGTCTCACCTGGCTCCCAAGTCATCCAGGACAAAACCAACTCTCCCCAACAAAGCCTGTCGAGCTTCAGCTTCTCTGCTCGAAAAATGCTACAGAGCTCAGAGACTCGCGGCGCGCGCCATGAACGTGTCCGCGTTGATGCAGGCTTACCTGGCTGAAAAACTGCAACAGTTCCAGGTAACAATGGACAAGCAAGCTGCAACTGACTTGCAGGATGAAGCCCGTAGGGCAACAGACTTTGTACTCCGCATGATGGGGACAGCTGCTGTTGCTTAAGGCAGAGGCATGGCCGAAGTGGTCATCGCGATACGCTATCTGTGGATGACTTTAACTGATATCCCCGAGGGACAAAAGGTGCCTTTTCTCCACCACTCAATAGAACCGGCGGGATTGTTTGGGAAAGCTCTGGGTCGAATTCAGACCAAGCTGGACCAGAGGCGCAAACAGGCTGAAGCTCTCTGGGTGGGCATTCCCAGGAGAAGCTTCGCCCCCGTTAGAGAGTCTGCTGGGGGCAGACTTGCGCAGCCTCGACACCGTTCAGCAACACGGGCCCCACTGCAAAAGCGACCGGCGTACGAGGACGAGTACCGGCAGAATCAACCGCCGGGCCCACCTCGAACCGAACATGCTTGGAGCAAAAACAGGTTTGTCCCTCGCCAGACGGTCAGACACAGGGCCTCCTCGGCGAACCGGGACACCAGACAAAAGCGTGCCTGATGAACCAGGTCCACGTCTTGATTTTACACGATCACCCGCCCACGTGGTACGGGAAATGATCCTTTCATGTCCAAACTTTATTTATAGCACGGTACTAGCCTGGTTAAAACTAGACCCTTGTCCTTCACTTCGCTTCAGACAATGGTCTGGGACTTCTCCATTGAAAAATGATTCTTGCTGGAGGCGTGGCCTCTGCCTGAGGAACAAAACCATTGGATCTTAGAAAAATTTTGAACAGGTAAAGCATTCTGCTCCCTCCCCCTCAGAGCTCTGCCGAACTTGACATCTGCTCCGCCTCCTGCTGAATTTTCTCTCGCTGCCTGCATTCTGTGTTTATAACGTTTGAAAAAAATTAAATAAAACCATGTAGCGCTGGTCCAGAAGACCAGAAAATATGCAGGGACTCGGGCAGCAACGTAAAACCCTATTTTAATTCTCTCGTGACAACCTCAGTCATTTCCTTATTCTTTGCACCGCGCGGCGCCGGAGAGAGAGGAGGAGGAGAGCGATCACTTGACTTTTGGCAAAAAAACTAAATAAAACTCCAGATAAGAGATTAAGAAGGGGAATTTAACACATTTGTGTCAAATATAAAACAGTCCTGCATCGCTTTGCATCGCTTTGAATGAGAACATGCGGCTGCGCGCTGGCTCTGGCTGCGCTGGGACAGGTGGCACTCAGCGGAGAGGAGGAGGAGGGAGGAGGGAGCGATAACTTGACTTTTGGCCAAAAAAGAAAAAGAAAACTCCAGATAAGGGATTAAGAAGGGGAAATTAATAAATTTGTATCACATATAAAACAGTCCTGCATCGCTTTGCATCGCTTTGAATGAGAACATGCGACTGCTCGCTGGCTGTGCGCTGGGACAGGTAGGGGCATGGGTTAGGGGCCAAAAACTCCGCCCCTTCTGTTCTCTGATTGGTCCGGTCAAAAATCTACCGGAGAAATCGTTGTCTATGAGAGAAGTCCCAGACTGTGCAGTGAAGGGAAATGAGAATTGAGCGGAGCTGTGCAGGAAGGCGAGGGCCAGGCTAGCACGGTACAAAAAGCTGGTAACTCTTTTACATGCACAAATCATGTTTTTCCTGCTGTGAGTGACATAAAATCAAGCATGTCGTTACACTTAAGCACGAATAAAGCTAAAAGAACAGCCCCTCTCTGTTTTATTGACTCTAAAAAAAAAACAAAAAACAAAACACTATAACTTCAGCAGAACGGGTCCCTCTGGCCTACCAGCCGACATAAAGGGAGGGGGCCATTTCTCCCCCCTCCCTCACGGCTCACGGGGTGTTAGCCTAATCGATAAGCCCCAGTAGGGTGCCTCTGTTCCGCGTGTAGCGGACAGGCACAGAGGCGTCTGCAAGCAGGCCCCACACCCCTCACGGAGACAGGTGAGGGGGGTCACGTGCTCCAGTCCCCGCTCCGTTGTGAACCACGGGGCGGACAATACACAAACCAAGCAAACACGTGACATGTCCGCGTCCCAGGGAGGCGCGCCGACAGAATCTGACGAGCCACTTTCCTGGACACCCATTCAACAGCTCCCAGTAAGGGTCGGGGGGGCTACGGCAGAAGCCCACAGGCGACCACAAGCTTCACACATTCACAAAGGTGATTGTGCTCAAACGGCTGTGTGTATAAACAAACTAGGGCTGAATCAGATTCCTTTTCCTTTTAATCGAAGGGAAGCTCTCTGTCACCAACCAATTTAAAGTCTGCCAAGCACAAAGGACCATCCCCACATTCTCACGCTGCGGCTGTCCCCTTATCTTTGATGGGCGACACGCAATGTTCAAGCAGTGATCCTGCAGCACGTGACCATACTCACTGTGCTGACTCAGCTGTGCTCTTAAACGATATCCCCCCACCGGGTGAAACACAGACCCCGGGCGGTTTGTCTGGCTCCAACGTTCTGTTAAGACTGGAGACCAGTAAACCAGACCCATCCAGGAAACGGACTGGGGTCAGGAGATCTGCTCGTTTACAAAACTCGCAGCTCCTCCGTCCCATGACCCCAAACAAAAAAGAGGAAAAACAGACATTCTGTTCCACTTTTGTCTAATAATGACAACAGATTGCCTCTGCCCTCGAACACTCTTGATCAGAGTAGTATGGCGGCACATTTGCAAAAAGGCCCGCTCCCTAACATTGTTGACCCTCAGGGGATCACAGAATCCAGGGCCCTTGGAGGAGAACTGGTTTCACCAACTGCTCCTCTTCAGGGACACCACGTGAAGGAGCAGTCTCGTCGCTTAGGCTGGGAGTTGTGAAAATTTTCAGCTTGGTGGCAGAAAGGAACAAACTGGTGGCAAATGTGGTAAAAACCATTCAACATGCCCGAGCTGTATCAACACAGTCTCTTAACGCACAAAAATTGCGTATTTTTGAAGCTTGGTGCACAGAAAGAAATATTATTTCTTATTCATGTGACCTGGCTCAGCTCTTGACTTTTCTTCAGGACTTACTGGAAAAAGGTCGTTCTTTCTCAACAATTAAGGTGTTCCTATCAGCAATTTCAGCCTGTCACGAAGGCTGGGGAAACAGGACGCCTGGCGCGTATCCAATCATAATAAGATTTATGAAGGGCGTGCTAAGATTGAGACCCCCCAGCAGGGTCCTGACCACTGGTTGGAATCTTAGTCTGGTTTTGAGGGCTCTCTGTGATCCCTCATTTGAGCCACTGAGCGAGATTAAGATAGACTTATTATCTTATAAGACTGCTCTACTCATGGCCCTTTGCTCGGCGAAACGCGTGGGTGATCTCCATGCCTTGTCTGTACATCCAATGTGTACCAGATTCACCCCTGACGGGTCAAAGGTCACCTTAAGGCCTAATCCCGCATATATCCCCAAGGTCTTGACTTTAAACCCTAGAAGTCTGGACTTTGATCTCTCCTCTTTTCCACCTGCTCCTGTCCTCACCCAGGAACAGGAAAGGCTGAAGACTCTTTGCCCTGTGAGAGCTTTGGGCACTTACATGCAGAGAACAGCCGAATGGAGAAAAACAAATCAACTGTTTGTGTGCTTTGCAGCACCTGCTACCGGAAAGGCCCTCTCAAAGCAACGCCTCTCACACTGAGTGACTGAGGCCATAAAAAGGGCGTACAGTAGCAAAGGTCAACAGGTGCACTCTGGAGTGCACGCTCACTCTACTCGAGGCTTGGCCACTTCGTGGTCACTGTTCAAGGGTGTACCAGTTGCAGACATTTGTGCTACGGCGAACTGCATTCCAAAAAAGCGAGAGGGTCCTGGAGAACTGAAAGTTATGCACCATAACTCATGTTCCCTGAAGGAAGGGAACGAGGTGCAACATATGCTATGCTCCCTAAGGGGGGCAAAGCTTCTCCTGGGAATGCCCAAAGCATTACAGTTTGGATGTTACTGCGTGTGGTGTCACTCAGGCTGTCCTTTCTAACACACAGTAGAAAGTAGCCTTGAGATGCCTGCTGATCAAGGGCAGACGTTCACACTAGCATTCATTTTACTGAGCATTTCAAGGGCGTGAATGAATTACGTTCCCATAGCATATGTTGCACTGAGTGACATGACTGAAAGGGAACTGAAAGTTATGCACCATAACTCATGTTCCCTGAAGGATGGGCATAGGTGGAATTTTGTGGGCGTTTCGTTTTAAAGGTCGTTGAAGTGCATTTTGGTGATAGATGATGGGCGTCTGCCTTCAGTCCCAGAGGTCGTGGGCTCTGGTCCCGCATGGTCTTGCCGTAAAGGCGTGAATGTATTCCTTCAGGTAATCGTGCGGGGGCGCAATTCACATAGCATATGTTGCACCTCGTTCCCTTCCTTCAGGGAACATGAGTTATGGTGCTTAACTTTCAGTTCTCCAGGACCCTCTCGCTTTTTTGGAAATATTTTGTTATTTGCGTTGAAAGTCCAGTTGGTCAGATCCAAAACAGTACCGTAGTTTCTATTTTGGGAGATGTGTCAAAATAGGAGCTCCGATATCAAGATAGAGAGCCAAAAAAAAAAAAGCAGGAGGAAAACAGGGAGCGGGGAGAATGTGTGCTCCTCGTTAGAGAGCTAGTGAAGAAAACTGAAAGTTATGCACCATAACTCATGTTCCCTGAAGGAAGGGAACGAGGTGCAACATAGATGCTATGGAAAATTGCGCTCCGCGCGATTACCTGAAGGAATACAATCACGCCTTTACGGCAGGGGCGTCAGCGTCACGCCAGAGTCCCCTCCCTCTGGGTATTTAAGACGCGGACGCCCATCCTACTTTCTCTAGAATGCACTTCACCGAGCTTTCAGCATTGAAAGGGCCAGGTATGTTGCACCTCGTTCCCTTCCTTCAGGGAACATGAGTTATGGTGCATAACTTTCAGTTCCCTTATCAGTCAGTCACTCGGTGCAACATAGATGCTATGGGAACGTAATCCATTCACGCCCTTGAAATGCTCAGCAAAATGCATGTGAGAACATCTGCCTTAATATGACAGGTACTTCCCAGCCGCTCTCTACAAGGTATGTAAAGAGCATAGCCTGAGAAGAAAAAATGCCACATGTAGAAACATCAATCTGATGTTACCACTGGACACATAGATGAAAACACTAGCTAGAAACAGCACAAGCGTGCTCCGCTAATGTAATTACCCATCATCTCCTTTTCCCTGGAAATTTTGAGAAACAGGAGGAAAAGGGCAAGGGGCCCCTTACGCCACTGGCAACCAGATGGCAATGTGGAGGTAAAGAACCCAGTTCAAGCACAGGGTAACCCTCCAGGCCCCAGGGGAAAGGTTTTCACATATACAGGAGGTGTATGCTGTTGCTGACCTTTTTTTTTTTTTGTAGAAAAAACGATCCAACCTTAGGCCCTCAGCCAGTTCCCTTCAGAGGCCAGGCTGAAAGCTGCCACAACTCCGGACGTGGGTGCAGAAGCTGCCCACGCGCCTGAGTCAGCAGGTCCCTGTGGGAAGGCAACTGCCATGGTACCCCTGATAACATTGAGATCAACTCCGGGAACCACGGTTTCTGCGGCCACCTGGGGGCTATCAATATCAGGGAGAGGGCTCCCTGACGTACACGTTCCAGTGTCACCTGGATCAAAGGGACCGGTGGAAAAGCGTAGTACAGCACCCTTGCTGGCCAATCATGGGCCAGAGCATCCGTTCCCAACGGTGCATCTGTTTCCTTTAAAGAGAAGTAAAGGTCACACTGTGAGCTAGCTCTGCAAGCGAACAAGTCCACTGAGGCTCTCCCAAACCGTGACCAGACCTGTTCCACGACTTGTGGGTTCAGTCTCCATTCTGATGCCAAGAGAGGCCCTCTTGAGAGGGCATCAGCTCCATAATTCAGTTCACCGGGAACATGAGTCGCCCTGAGCGACAATATTCTCGGAGCACACCATGTGAGCAACATTCCGCGTCAGGCCGAGGAGGGCTTGGGATCTTGTCCCTCCCTCCCGGTTGATAAAGGACACCGTGGTCCTGTTATCTGATTTCACCAGGACGTGCTGTCCTGCCATCAGACCTTTTCCAAAAAAGTATTTTACTGACAGGAATACGGCCAGCAATTCCAGGAAGTTGATATGTAATCTCGCTTCCTGTTCATTCCACAGGCCCCGGGCGTTCTGATTTCTGCAGACTGCCCCCCATCCTGTTTTTGAGGCGTCCGTCATGATGACCACGCGAGATGACACTCTACCTAGTGGGACCCCTTCCGCGAAAACAGACAAGTCTCTCCAAGGTTCCAGGGTCCTCAGGTACACTGAATCTATCCTGACCTTTCCTGTTCGACCAGGCAGGGCAGGATGTGTCTGGTGGTTTAGCCACACTTGTAGGGCTCGCATTTTCAGCAATGCATGTGGAACACCAGGGGCGTAGCCAGAATTTTATGAGGGGCGGTTCGTTTAAAATAAATGTGGACCTTAAAAGACAGACACGTACCGGTAGCTCACTGGAAACGCATTGCGCCGGTAGCTGCTCCAAACCTTATCTAGACCTAGTGGGTTCGATTCCCACATGGTCTAATTTAAAAAAAAAAAAAAAATTTAAGATATATTTATTCATTCCAGATTAAAAAACACAAGAAAACTATTTACAAAACAACAAGTAATAAAACAATACATGAAATGAAAGGAAGCCGAAAAAGAAAATAATCTTATTATATCTGACAGATATATATCTCGCCTCTGTTCCAGCCTGGCTGGATACGTTCCAAGGCTCCCCCGAAGAGTCACAACGGCTCGATTGGGTGCTAGAGGAACGGGGACCTCTGGTTTTCTGGGAGGTCCGTTAAAGTCAACCAAAGATGGCGCTGGACGACAACCACTTCCGCCATTGCTCTGTCTTGCATGATGGCTATTGTCCCCATCATGCGGAGCACAAAACCAGAAGCTCTGCAGGCCTCTTCCATGGTCTCTGGTGTAGCTTGTTCGTTTGTCGTTACCTGGAGTTCCTGCAGCTTTTCTGTCAGGTATGCCTGCATCATGGTTGAAGTGTTCATCACACGAGCCGCGAGGCCCTGAGCCCGGTAGCATTTCTCGAGCTGTTTCTCCGAAGCGCGGCAGGCCCTGCTGGGCAGCGCTGGCTTCGCCCCATAGCTGCGGGGGCCAGATGGGCCGCCAAGGTCTCCTCTATCTGGGCTGCACTGGCGAGACCTGTTGCCTCCATTCCTGCGACATCCAGGAGCCGGGATAGTGGCAGCATCATGGGAGCTCCGGGTTTCGCCCAGGAGCGCGTGAGCACCATGAGGAAGTCTGGGAAAATGGGCATTTTCTGCGACGTTGTCGGCTGCTGCTTCGCGTAGAAATAATTCCCCACCAGCCTCGTAACCTGTTGGCGAGACGTGGGGTCTGGTCACGCGACCTGCAGAGCATCCGCCGCCCTACGGCACAAGTCGAACAGAGCAGGTACCGACACGTTCGGTTCCGGTAAAACTTGCGCCAGGTTCTGAGAGGAATCCGCACTTTCCCCTCTGCAACTGTACTCGGCGTCTTGGTCAGACACATCGGGCGTCGAGCCCTCGACGGGGACCGAGGAGTCCGACACGTTCTCCTCCCCGACCTGACCGCTGCATTCCAGGTCCATGTTCTCGAGCTCCGGTTCGGGAGCGAGCAGTTCTGTGTGGCATGCGCCCTTCAGCGCCGCGGCCTTCTCCATGGTCTTAGCCAACGCGTCCGCGCTGCGTTTCCGCACTACCGCCGTCATCCGACAGCAGTGGGAGCAGGAGTCGAGGGATTCCAGCGCTTTTCTTGCGTGCAGGATCCCTAGGCAGACGGGCCAGGCCTCGTGGGTGTCCGTCGCCGAGAGGGAGTAGCCGCAGCCGCTAGGGCAGGGGCGCGAGCGAGGGCTTGCCGTCCTGCTGGTTTTCTTCGGAACCTTTGTCCTCCGTTTTCCCTTCTCGGGAGCCATGTCCGGAGACGAGAAGCGTCGAGGCTGTTCCTAGTTTCCTTTTGTTCGAAGACGTCCTCTCTGTCGTGTCGCTTTCGCTGGCTAGCCTGCTAATGGTTAGCAGGCAGTGTTGTGACGCAGTTAGCGCCGTCGAGTGAAGCAGCTGCGGAGAGAGAAGAAAACTTTGAGGTAAGTAGAAAAACGCCAGACTAGCTTTCGCCAGGCCAGTAGTACGCAGGAAAATTTCTCTGTACGTTCAGCATAGGGAGCAAGCTCACCTCTGATCGAGTGATGTGACAACAGAGAAGTCCCGCGAAGAGAGTTGAGTTCAGGTTTAAGCGAGGTGAAGGGCAATAAGAGAAAGTAGGATGGGCGTCCGCATCTTAAATACCCAGAGGGAGGGGACTCTGGCGTGACGCTTACGCCTCTGCCGTAAAGGCGTGATTGTATTCCTTCAGGTAATCGCGCGGAGCGCAATTTCCCATACCATCTATGTTGCACCGAGTGACTGACTGATAAGGGAACATGGGTATAGTTTGACCTATTGATAGTAGGTTACTGTGTTTTCCTGAATTTGTGTTAATAAACTGTGATCACATGAGCAAAATGTTAGAGCTGCATCTCACATGTGCATCATTTGGATACTTCGTCCTAAATGTCTTGCAGAATAAACATAAATATCCATGGACAAAGTGTCCAAAATTGTCCTTATTTCTTTGAAATTTGCAAGTAAATGAAGATAAATTAAAAATAAGCAAGTTTTATCTCACTAAACAACAGAGTACAGTAACAAGTTCAAATTATTTTTTTTGCATTCGATTGTTGACATTTTGACAACGTTCAAGCTGAAATGGAGGCTCACATAAAGAAATATGTGAATCAAAAAAGTAGAATTTGTTTAGCTGTTTAAGTTCATGAAACAAGTACTTACCAGAAAAAATTGTTCTAATATGATTTACTAAAAATAATATAGTAAAAGTTTTAAACGAGACTTGCAAGAAGTTGGTGCCTTCCAATTTATCCCCAGAAATTGTTTCTTTAGAGCATACTCCTTTGGAGGTAAGAAACAAATAAACTGCAACAAAATGGAGAAAAGTAAATTTTAATAAATGTTTTTTTTTTTTAAATTACTGCATCATCAAATTAACTGTACTGTAATTTACAAAACAATGCATGTAAACTTAAATAAAACATGAAAGAATCATCCTTCTCATAATATTTCATCCTTTAAGCAGAGAAACAATTCAAATGGTCAATATTTGTGTGGATATTTAATTTTTCACATAAAGTTTTATTAGCAGGGCATTATGGGACACATTAAACAGTGATGAATCCATTCAAAATTGATTTTTTTTTTACATGCAAATACAAATTACACGTTGCTTTTTTCTACACATGTAATATTTTCCTGAAAACTTTCCTAACCCCTACCATAAAAAAAAAACAGTTTTCAAGTTCCAGTAAAATGTCATGCTTTAGCCCTGATTGTATGACTAAACAGAGACCAAATCAACTCACTGCGATGATGTAGAAGCACACGCAGAGCTGACAAAGTGACAGCACTACACCCACACACATAAACCTTTCACAGCGCAGACCATTAAACAATCCTGACAGTTAACAGTTCCTGTTAACTTGTTAACTGCTGCAAAATATTCACATGAGCATCTGAAGGTCAAAATGAAACCCTGAAAAGTTCCCTATTAAATAAAGTTGCAGGAGTTCTAAAAATATGCCATAAAAAGTGATTTGTTGAATTGCTAAGCTGCAAATAGTGGGTCACAGCATCTTCTGTAGATCAGTTCAACTCTTTGTCTTCAAGGTGATGCTTTATTACATCATTAAAAACAATTAAGACATTTGTAACTTGTTCACAAATCTGTGTGAACAGGTTTGCCATCAGTCATAAATGTGGTTGTTGGTTGATGATACTGACAGAGCTGCAGCCCTCAGAGGTCCAGGTGTATTAAACAAGGAGAGATGGATGAGGAGCCCTCACTGTAAATCACTTTGTTCTCTGCTTGTGTTTGCTTCCTGCCGTAGTGGTTATTTAGACCAGGCCTGTGGCTTGTCAGGATATCAGGTCCAAGCAGCCCTGCTGGAAGAACTTTAATGAAACACTTCTGCTTCTCATAGCATGTGTGCGCATTTGCTTGAGTAGTTTTATGTGTGTTCAGATACTCAGAAACCATCTTGTGTCTTAATACGCCAGCTGAGCCGGTGTAATTGAACATCCTGCTGATTCCACCACTAACACACAACATGGGCACAAGCAGTGAAGCGCAGTTGATTGTGACGGGACCCGTGGCAACATGATCCACCCGACTTAAGAGACACGGAGAGGAGAGCAGTGGCAGAAAATGCCATTGCAATGGTTGGAAGTGTGGTGAAAAATGCAGCGAGCTGCAAAAACGTTAGATTTTTAGTAAGATGAGAACGCCGTATAGTACTGCAGTCAACAAAAGTGTGTGCCACTTCAGCAGCAAGAGCTTATTGTGTGCACGTTGTAGGTGTGTTCTCTGTTTTTTAAGGTCAGTTGGCTGTGGTGGCCATCTTGAATCAGGTTGACCCCAAAATGTAATCAGCTGTAGATGTGCATTCAAAGATTACTTACTGCAAGTTACAACAGAGTTGACCAGTGGACAGTGGTCCACTCAATATGTTACTAAAAGACAGTGTGTGTGTGGGGGGGGGGTCTCCTCGAGGCTCAGTCCCCCTTCAGGATGATTGTGCGTACATGTTAACGTTGTGCCTAGTGCAATGT
The DNA here is from genome assembly GCA_038048925.1 of Garcialebias charrua. Taxonomy (NCBI): domain Eukaryota; kingdom Metazoa; phylum Chordata; class Actinopteri; order Cyprinodontiformes; family Rivulidae; genus Garcialebias; species Garcialebias charrua. Next base: position 4,554 of record JBBPBX010011897.1, on the reverse strand, counting down.
CAATAAAGATATTCTGATTCTGATTCTGATTCTTATACCTTGGGCCAGCCCTGCTAACCTGTATAAATAAAGGTTGAATGAATGAGAGAGCAACAAGGGAAAAACTTTATTAATGCCTTCAGTGGTAGACAATAAAAAAAATTGAGGACATTTTACATAAAATATTGAAAATGCTTTATTATTAAATGCAAAGTATTCAAATTTAACCAACAACAAAATAAAGAAGCAACAAAACCTTACTTTTAAATAGACAATATTTTAGCCAAAACATTCCTTCTTTTAATGAGTAATTGAACTCCTCAATAAAACTTGTTGACTTCTTCTTCTTTAGGCTGTTCGCTCTTCAGGGGTCGCCACAGCGAGTCATCCTCCTCCACCTCACTCTGTCCTCTGCATCCTCTGTCCTCACTCCAACTACCTTCATGTCCTCTCTAACTGCATCCATATATCTCCTCTTTGTCTTTTTCCTGGCAGCTGCATTTCTAACATCCTTCTACCAATATACCCACTGTCCCTCCTCTGGACATGTCCAAACCATCTCAGTCTGGCCTCCCTAACTTTATCTCCCAGTTGTTCAACATGTGCTGTACCTCTGATGATCTCATTCCTAGATCTTATCCATCCTTGTCACTCCTAAGGAGAACCTCAGCGTCTTCATTTCTGCTACTTCCAGTTCTTTCTCCTGTCTTTTTGTCAGTGCCACTGTCTCCAGACCATACAACATAGCTGGTCTCACCACTGTCTTGTAAACTTTTCCTTTGACCTTTGCTGACACCTTTTTGTCACAAATCACTCCTGATACTTTTCTCCATCCACTCCATCCTGCCTGGACTCTCTTTTTCACTTCTTTACCACATTCCCCATTTTCCTGGACAGTGGACCCCAAGTACTTGAAGTCCTGCACCTTTGTGACCTCTGCTCCTTGTAGCCTCACTGTTCCACTGGCCTCCCTCTCATTCACACACATGTACTCTGTCTTACTACGGCTGACTTTCATTCCTCTTCTTTCAAGTGCATACCTCCACCTCTCCAAGTTCTCTTCCACCTGTTCCCTGTTCTCACCACATATCACAATGTCATCTGCAAACATCATAGTCCATGGGGATTCCTGCCTGACCTCATCTGTTAGTCGGTCCATCACCAGAGCAAACAAGAAGGGGCTCAGAGCCGATCCTTGATGCAATCCCACCTCCACCTTGAAGCTATCTGTCACTCCTACAGCACATCTCACCACTGTCCTGCTGTCTTCATACATGTCCTGTACCAGTCTAACATACTTTTCTGCCACTCCAGATTTCCTCATGCAATACCACACCTCCTCCCTTGGCACCCTGTCATATGCTTTTTCTAAATCCACAAACACACAATGGAGTTCTTTCTGACCCTCTCTGTACTTCTCCATCAGCATTCTCAAAGCAAAGATGGCATCTGTGGTGCTCTTTCTTGGCATGAAACCATACTGCTGCTCACAGATAGTCACCTCTTGTCTAATTCTTGCTTCCACAACTTCCAGATCTTCATTGTGTGGCTCATCAACTTAATTCCTCTGTAGTTGCTACAATTTTGTACATCACCCTTGTTCTTAAAAATAGGCACCAGGGGCCTCATGTATCAACCGTGCGTGCGCACAAAAACCTTGCGTACGGCACCATCCACGCAAAACCCCGTATGTATCAAAACTGAACTGAACGTGAATATGTGCGCATCCAAGTACATTTCCACGCCAGCTCCCGAGCACACGTACGCACGTTTCTGTGGTTCTTGTTCCTTTGGCGACACTTACAGGTGATCCTGAAAAACTGAAGCCCCACAGTCTGTGGTTGACTTTAAGAGCGGCTTGAAGACCTTTCTTTTCAACCGAGCATACTATACTCCTCATGATTCTACTTTTGATCTTAGCTGATACTGTTGTTGATTGTAATTGTTTTATTATTTGTTTTATTGACATTCAATTATGTTGCACCTTGTAGCACTTTGAGATTTTCATTAATGAAAAGTGCGTTATAAATTGAATTCATTATTATTATTATTATTATTATTATTATTATTATTAACTGTTCATGATGTGAAAATGATTAATATTCCCACCAAACACACATGATAACAATTATTACATCCACATGGACGCAAATAAAGGACGCGCAAAGTTGTGCAACAAATACATTTAACAGGAACGGATTCAGCCTTACTGGAGATAGTGTAACACGCAGAGCATTTATTTATAAACAGATATAATTTTCTGATCTATGATATGGCTTATCAGCCGTTTTCAGGGATAATCCTTTTTCATTTTGGCACTGCGCTCTGGAGCACAACGCAGGAACCGTGCACAACGCGTGCAGAAGCAGCGACCAAACTGTTCCCGAGCTTTCCAGAGGGAGCTGGCAGGTCGATCGGGACTGTGCCATTCCAGTCCACACAAAGCCGGATCATGTCCAATAGAATGGTCTCATCTATATGATTCCAAAGGCTGAGTGGTCGCGCTTTGGAGCGCGCGCGCACCCTCACACGGCAGCTGGAGGTGATTCATAATCTGCGTTTATTGTAGATTTCTCCAAAATGACACGTGAAAGTACACCATATATAACTTGTTGGAGAGTAACAGCTTCACAGACAAACAGATTGCGCACAAGGCTGTGGCGCGCGCTGCGCGCAGCGTTTGGAGACTCCAACATCACGTCATGTCATGAAAACTCTCCACTGAGACGCACAGACCCGTTTCTTCATGTCATCTATTAAATAAACAAAGATCTATGTTCAACCAAACATCCAAGTTCCTCTGTGTTTACAGTAATTATGGTAATAAACTCGTGCGCAAAGTTAATATTTTCACTCAGAATGAATGGATGAGCTTGCGCACCAAAGCAGGGTGCGCGCACACACAAATACCGACACACAATCACTCGTTCTTTGCGTGATGAACACATTTTATTACTATTCTTACTTAGGATTTTTTCCTCACTCATATTATATTAAATTCATTATTTTCCTGAATCTAGAAATGATTTCTGATCGCGCAGGGATCAAACAAACATGTCCTTCACACATGCAGGAAGTAATTTGCATCTGTTTAACATATGTAAATGAAGGCGTGTCAGGGGAGGTGTCTCACGTGCGCTCAGTTCCACGTTGGTTGTGATGTACAAAAGGAATGTGCGTGGATTCCGGTGTACGCACAGTTTGATACATCTGGATTTTTTTGTGCGTACACACTTTTCTGGATTTGACCGTACGTCACTTTTCAGTAGGAAATCCACGCAAGTCTTTGTACATGAGGCCCCAGCACACTTCTTCTCTAATCTTCAGGTATTTTCTCACCCTCAAATATGCCATTGAATATTTGAGTCAAAACCTCACTGCCACCTCTCCAAGACATTTCCAAACCTCCACTGGTATGTCATCAGGTTCTACTGCCTTCCCCTCCTTCATTCTTTTCAGAGCTTTCCAGACTTCACCTTCACTAACCTTTTCCCCTTCCTGGTCCAGTTTCTATGACCTCCACTCTTCTTTCTCTTTCATTCTCTTCATTCATTAGCTCCTCAAAGTACTCCTTCCATCTTCCAGTCACAGTATTCTCACTTGTTAGAACATTGCCATTCCTATCTTTAATAAGCCTAACCTGCTGCACATCCTTTCCAGCCTGATCCCTCTGTCTTGCCAATCGGTACAAGTCCTTCTCACCCTCTTTAGTGTCCAGTCTCCCATACAACTCATTGTACGCCCTCTGCTTTGCCTTAGCTACTTCCCTCTTTGCTCTATGTCCCATCTCCTTATATTCCTGTCTCCTCTCTTCAGTCCTCTCACTGTCATATTTCTTCTTGGCTAATCTCTTTCTTTGAATGGCATCCTGCACTTCACTATTCCACCACCAGGTTTCCTTATCATCCATTCTCTGTCCAGATGACACACCAAGTACCTTCCTACCTGTCTCTCTAATTACTGTTGCTGTAGTAGCCCAGTCACTTGGAAGCTCTTTCTTACCACCCAGAGCCTTTAACAGCTCGTCTCTGAATTTCTCACAACATTCTTCCTTCTTTAGCTTCCACCATTTGGTCTTCTTCTCTGGTTTTACTCTTTTTCTCTTCTTCGCAACAACAGTCATTCTACACACAACCATCCGATGCTGTCTGGCCACGCTCTCCCCTGCTACAACCTTACAGTCTCCAATCTCCCTCAGGTTTCCTCTTCTACACAGAATGTAGTCGACCTGTGTACTCCTTCCTCCACTCTTATAGGTCACTCTATGTTCCTCCCTCTTTTGGAAATAGGTATTGACTACAGCCATTTCCATTCTCTTGGCAAAATCCACCACCATCTGTCCTTCCTGGTTTCTTTCCTTGACACCAAACCTACCCATCACTTCCTCATCCCCTCTGTTTCCTTCACCAACATGTCCATTCAGGTCTGCTCCAATCACCACTCTTTCCTCCCTGGGAATACTCTCTATCACTTCATCCAGATCTTTCCAAAATGTATCTTTCTCCTCCCCATCACATCCAACCTGTGGAGCATAACCACTGACTATGTTTAGCATCAGACCTTCTACTTCTACCT
>JBBPBX010011896.1:37100-47703 GCA_038048925.1 Garcialebias charrua | reverse complement strand
TGAACTATTTTAAACTGGTTTCGTAATGTCACCTGAGATTCTTTAGAAAATAAGTCAACTCATGAGACACTTAAATTTCTTTTATTCTTCCTTGAGATTAAATATATACTTTATTTGCACATTTGAAGACACAAGTTTAATTTTTGCATTTGGAGGAAACGGATTAATTAAAATGCTTAAACCTTTTAAGACCATTATTATGATTTTTAAATTCATTTTGATTCAAATTTCAAATATTTCTTGTGGATGCATTCTCGGGGGTTGGGGGGGGGGGTCTTTTTTATTTTAAAACCCTAAATATAAATCCATTATGAAAACATTTTGTTGATTTTCCCCCTGAATTTGTAAAATGAACAAGAACTTTTTAACCTAGTTTTTAATCTGTTAAAGATTTACAAATTTCATATTTATTTATATATTTTATCCTTGTGCTTTTATAGATCAAATATTCCCAGTCCGAAGCGATCTACTGATCCAGTTTAATTTTGATGGAGTCTCCTTTAAAGGCGTCGTCTTCAAGTTAAAGTCAAACATATTTGATGTTCACATGCAGATGTTGTAGAAAACCTAAATAGTCTTTGTGCTTTCTTTGGACCCAATCCCAGAAAACTCCCCAATTCACAGAAAGGATTCCTGCGACGAATGCCGTTCACTGCAAATCACGTTTTAGATGAACCCCGCACAAATTATGAGTAATTATTTTTTATCAATTTGGCCTTTTTAACCTAACGGCCTTGTCATTACTTCATGAACGTCGCTTAGGAAAACCCAACTAAATTATGAAAATTGCTTCCCAACTCCGATCCCCTCCTTTTGAGAAATATTGTTTTTCCTGCAGGTTATAAATCTGTTTCCATCTCAGGTTTGCTTTTGATTTACGGTTTGCTGCAGTGCAGAATGTTCTCCTCAGCAGATGTGATCCATCTTCTGTGCGTACCGATGATCAGAGCCACAGACAGGGCACTAACTTCACATCGGCGCGTCAACGTTCGACTCGTGATTTTAACGACAATGGAAGCCGTGCGGGTCTGTCTGCCACGTGTGGACGTTTATTACCTGAACAAATCAACAACTCGTCTCATAATTACTGACGTGAACGAACCAGTCGGGGATCAAATTAGACATGATGTTTGGGAAATGAAGGGAAAGAGCTAAAGAATATTTAATTATGATGAATAATTCACCCTCTCCCCCAAATAATGATTTGTCTACTCCTCCACAAAGGACGTGATTTATCACAAATTCTTTAAAAATTAAACACAGAAGGTTGCGAGGGCTCATCTGGGACCCTTAGTCCTCTATCAGGTTAAAACAGATGAGAGCATCACAGGATTGGTCAGCTTCAAATAATTATTTAACGTCTGTGAACATACAAGCCAGTGTTCATTTGTCTGATGTGTTAGCAAAATATGTCATGAATCACTAGATACATTTTTACAGAAATGCTCAGTGTAATCATCAGATGCACATCTACGCAAGATTAACTCTTAGTCATCCTGGTTCCAGGTGGCCGCCACAGTTAACAGATCTCAGGAAACACAAAAATGGCTTTAGCGCAGTCATTTTTACAGATGTTGAGATAAAATTCGACACAATAGTCGCAACTCGTACTCGGCCAGCGGATCGTGTACCGTGCTAAATTTGTAAACCAAATGATACTGCAATGCAAATAGTGCGGGGGTCCCAGAATTTTTTTAATGTAAAGTAGATACCATTTCCTGCATTCTGGTGTATTTTAATGGGTTGTTAAGCATCTACGTTTACCTATATATGTAAACACTCGATTTAATAACTGTTTTAGAGAGCAACAAGAAGTATCCTGACCAACAGCTCTCCTTGTGTGAATAGAGCTCACTCAGCTTCTCTCAAGCATCATCGCACCTGCTCCAGTATGTCTATTACCACTGCTTTCATGTGCTTCAGTTCACATTTGTTTAGTTGTACAATGAGAAGACTTTTTAAAATGAAAGTAAATTGGACTGTCTTTTCGACATTTTGACTAATTGCCGCAGTTATAATAAGTGCTATGTGTCGTCATCATTGTATGTTCCCATACAATGGCGAAATTGGTTCTCTGCATTTAACCCATTGCATCTGGGATACACCCAGGTTGAGCAGTGGACAGTTATGGGAGCAATTGGGGATTGGGTGTCTTGCCCAGAGACACTGCGACATGTGGGAATGGCTGGGGATTGAACTTGGGACATTGGGGTCCCAGGTCAGCTGCCCTACCTCTACTCCATCTCGGCCCACAGTTGTTTTGTATGTGATGTAGCTACACGTAACGTGATTACCCATCAAGCATTTTTCTCGTATTTTTAATAATCAACATGTTATTAACGAACCACTTAAACTGTAAAACTGATTTGAATTTAGTTGTGCCGTTTAATTATATTGTTGTGTTTTTAATTAAATTGCCCATGACTGTACTTTTAGGGGCAGAGATTTTTTTAAGGGTAGAGGCAGAAATGTTTACTTGATGAGGCAGCTCTTATGTGATATTAGGATGCTCCTAAGTGGCTGTTGTGTTTAAAATGAGTGTTTATGTAATTATTTTCCGATTACATATCCAATACTGTATAGGTTTTATTCATTCAAGGCAGTCAAATTTGTTCATCACTTTAACAGTTACCAGAACGCACCCAGTCAAAATAAGAGAGTTCCTGGATCCTGTTCTGGCAGAATCTAACTCAAATTAAGCCCTGATCGTGTTTTTTTGTTTGTTTAAAACTTAGGCGTGAAAGGCAGGAAGGAAGAAATAATTAGTTACATAATGTGATGTAGCCAAGGATGTACTTTAACTATCCAGATATTCCCATTAAGTTAGAGTTGTAGACTACTAATAGTTTCCTAATAAAACTGTTATATTAATAACATACAGTATATGTAAATATAATTGATGTTTTATTGTTAATTTGCAAAATTGTTCTTGAATTTTGTAAGTTGAGTCATTCTTCCGCATCTTTCAATATGAACTTTCAATTTCTGTCAGCTACATCAGGTTTGTAATTTCTGCAGCATCCTCCGTTTCATTTCTTCTACAGTCGATAAAGTCATCTTTCTGGCTGACTTACTGACTGGTTGCTCATCTGTAATGATGCGTCTTGGTCGTGATACCTGACAAATCGTACCGCTGAGATGAAAGTTCTCAGTTATCTGCAGTTTGCATTTTTTCCCCTGATTGAGCTTCACCTCATAGCTCAGTTCGATGCAGAAAACGATGCCCAACGTTGGTGTCAGTTGGCAGTCCGCTTCACGTTAAGCAGTTATTTTTTGTTTAAAATGCTGTAGAATGAAACAAACATTTAAAATCCACGTTAGAGGTGCTAACCCCTTTTTTCATGCCATAAAACACTTCTCTTCAAATGTTCTCAGAACCAGCATCAATGTTCTCTAAGCTCAACATGTCGCCAACTTGCACCTGTGGGCCGTCCTTCAATAACGAATCCTTCAGGAGCTCCAAGTCTTGGGGGCTTCAGTGGAATTGCAGGGATTGTTGGTACAGAGGTAAACTAGTTTTTTAAAGATTTCTTTATCATCTCATTGCTTCTGAAACTTGCAGCTACCAACAAACCCTTGTGAGATTCAGTTCCTTATCTAGTCTTCAGGATTCCTATTGAAGCCCAAAACCCTTAACCAGGAACCCAAACTAGACCTACAAGAAAATTCACTGTTTCAAAGAACCTAAGTACATTTGGGACTGGAAAGACATCAATCAGGAACTTTAGGCCTCAGTTTTGTTGTTGGTGTTGTTGTTTTTGATTTGCGAACAGTGGCACCTGTCAGTATTGAGTGTCTGTCTGGTGGGTCTTGCACCTCTTATTTTGTAACCCATCAGACAAAAAAGGAAGTTCTGACGGGAAGAGTGCAACAAGTCTGTTTATGCAAGCATGATCTTTCACCACCTCAAGAAATGCAACATAAAGGAAAAACCCATCTGAGAATGTTTATAATAATAAAGAATAATTATTGTTTGAAATGATTTTTTTTTATTCTAAAAAGGGGCAGACAAAATAAGACATTTTCTTCTTCTGCCACCTTTCATTTTATATTTTCTTTTTATACAAGAAACATGTTTGTTGTGTATTCTTTTTTTATAAAATGAATAAATAAATAAATGAAATGAAATGAAATGAGAATGTAACTGTGTGGTTACCAGTACATTTACTGTGGGTTTCCTTCTAATACTATTTTTAGAGCTGATTTAAATATCAGAATGGTGTTTTACCGGTAGTGACATGTGGTGTTTTACCGGTAGTGACATGTACTTTACAAGATGAGGACTGCAGAAGTTAGTAGCTGTTAAAATCAGTGGTGGGATGTACAACTTTGTTACTGTACTTAAGTACATTCTTCATGTATCTGTACTTTACTTACGTAGAGTTAAACGTGGGTACTTTTGACGTTTACTCCACTACATTTTACATTAAGTATCTGTCTCTTCTACTACACTACATTTCTATAATGCGTTGCCTTACATGTTACATTCACGTTGTGGTTGTTTGAATTTTTTATTTTGTTTGAAAGTAACCAATGGCGAGAGGGGAGTTGGTCCATTGAATCAAAATTATGTCAAGGCCTCCTGGAACAACTCATCAGACAGAGCCACCATAAGTTCCTCTGTTTTCCTGAACCCTCTGAGTCGTCACTACTTTAAGGAGCACATGAGCAAGCTGTTCAAGACAGTTGGCGCTGCAGTCCAACAGGACATTTCTAAGTACTGTAGTCCAAAAAGTCTTAATTAACACCATGTCTTTGTGAGCCTGGTGGAAGGTCAGCTAAGATCCTGCCTCTAGAGCAATGGCTCTATAAATGTTCTGAAAAAATGAAAATCTCTTCTAGAACCAAAGAACAACTCTCCAGGAACCCTGACAATACTTTCTTTATGTGCATCACAACTCACTAAGCTAAACTTTGCACGAATCCTCTCCGACGCTGCGCTCTTGGGTTGGCTGGTCTGCCTTCCTGCAAACGTCTACAGAGAGCTGAGGTGGCCCTTTCATGGAACACAAAGGGCCCCAGCACTCTGTCCAACTGGTGCTCAGAGTCTGGGCCAGGACCCAAAGAAAGGCTGTACTTGGATTAAAAAAGGGTTCTTTTAGGATCTGGGACAAGCATGAGACAAATACCCAGTGAGTTGTCAGATATGCTTCAGAGACCTGGTTTGACCGATTTGAACATTTCCTTCAGTAGAGCGTCAAGTCTCGGATTGATTTTGACACTCTGATGTGCTTTGACTTTCATTTCAAACTAAACTTACTGCCGTTGATGATCCTGAATCCTATGTATAAATCATATATCAAAGTTCAAGGTTCTTTACTGTCATTCACATCACATGTGGTACATGAGGTGGAACGAAATTGTTTACACGGGGTCCCAGTTACATCCAATATTAGCAAAAATATAAAGTGTACAAAGAAACAGTAAATAAGGATTCAAGATATATACCAAGGCACACGCCAAATGGCACACCAAAAGAACCAAGATACACGACAATCACCATCATATCAGTAAGCAAAATGAACAAATAGATCAAATACATAGTTGAGCTCAAAGCTGCAGTAGCTGTCAAAATATATTTTTCAGTTGGTAACAAAACATTACTGCTGATTTTGCTTATTTATTACAGATTGTGTTGTAGACTTTTGGTAATTATCAATATGTAGAGATTTTTCAATTAAAGAGGATACACACATTTTTTTAATTATTGAATGAAGCATTGGACATCATGTATTTTGATGGTCATTATAGAATTTAAGCCACATCTCATTGGATTGTGGCTGTCGTCAACTAGTTGGAGACAAAAAATAAGAAATGGTAGACAGTAGTTTAAGTTTGTAAATAACTGGGGAAATAAATTAAACTGAGAAATTTGCATGCCAGTGTCTTAATCATGTCTCTGTTTGATTGGAGGAAGAAAAAAAAAAGAGAATAACTGAGTTAATTGGATTTCTCTTGTTGCTTAACCCTTCCAAAGTTGTCTCATTTCTTTAAACGTTTGTCTACTAAATTGAAATGGGTTCCAGAAACCCACAAGCACTGTATGTTAGGATATTTTGTCCTGCAAGTTTTATTTATTTTAAGAATGAATTCATAAAAAGTTTGAGAACCATCGCAAAGTTTTTGAGACACTTTGGAAATCCTCATGTTAATGCAGTTAGCAACTTGTTGCCAACAGTCAGAGCCCAGTGACATGAAGCTTTTTAGCTGTGGTCATAAAAATAAATGTTTACTCATATTCTGCCTCATTTCCTGAATAAATTATGATTTGGCAAAAAAATTCTTGTTTTAAAATGTATTTCCTTAAGATTTTTTTTCTTTTTTTACAGTCCAGGGCAACAAACTTATTAAAAGTGTTAAATATTTAAATTGTTTTGGAAATTTTGTAATGTATTTCATTTTAATGTTAAATTATTTTGTTTAATTTCCTCTTCTCTATAGTGGCAGCAGCACAGTTTTTTTAATACTGTAATTACGTGGACCTAACTGAACCAAGAAAAAGGTATCATAAGAAGGGCTGATGCCCCCGTAGATTTCTGTTTAGGAACACCCCTGTAGATTAATCTTTACTCACTGATAACAGCTTTTTAAAATTTTATCATCCATCCCTCCCTTTTAAGTTCATCCTGAAAGAACATTATCTTCAATTTTGACCAAGTTTTAATTAATAACTGAGACATTAACTAATTAAATAATCATTAAGACGAGAAAATAAGAGTTATTAAATAGAATTAAGGAGTTTAGCAATGGATTTTGTTTAATTTTACTTTAAATTTAAACAGTACCGTAGCTTTGTTTTTTACACCTTAACGTGTGTTGGGAACCATTCCAGAACTGTCGCATCAAACGCCAAAATGAGCAGATAAAAAAATATTTTAAACAAAAATCTTCTGAACATTTTTACTATAAAACTAAATATTAATAAAACGGACTCGGCTGCAGCTTGAAAAAAGTTGCTTCAACAAAACAAAGTTGGACCAAACCAAAGAAGAGGTTTACCCATAATGCACCGCAGCAAGTTTGGAAAACAGCATGAGCACGGAGGTGGAGGGTTCATGATTTGGGCATGTTTCAGTCACTGAGCGGACCATGAATTCCTCTGTTGGGTAGAGACAAATGGCAGCAAATCTACAGAAGAACGGCTCAAAAACGAAAGAAAGGTGGAGCAGGACAATATTTTACTATGTCGACTCCAACATGCCAAGGTTTTAAGCAAAGCATTGTACCACACCAAAGTTAGCTCCAAATCTGTAAAATGTGTAGCATTTTACTCATTTTTGTATTTGACATATGGTCGGCTGTGGCGGCCATCTGAATCGGGTCATGTCCAGAAACCTCAATGAACTGAAGCAACATGCACAGAAGAGTGGGCCAAGAGTGACTGGACCTTCACCCGGACTCAGAGTTTTCATTAAGTTTTTTTATTATTCTGGGGAACCACGAGAAAGTTTTTATTTCCTGAAAGACAAAGAGTCTAAACGAACCTGATCTGAAAACGGAACCAGCTCCATGGTCCACCTGACAAACCTCAGCCTCTGCTGGACTCCTCCATCATGTGCTCCCTGCAGATCACCATGACAACAGTCCTCCGGATGCTGGTGCAGACCCCTCACCTGCACCTGCAGCACAAAGTCCAAAGATCCGAATCAACCCAGACCTGATCAGAACTCCAGTCCACCTCCAGAATCCCAGGGCTCGGTACCGTCCAGAACCTCCCGGGTCCACAGAGTTCTGGTGAAGACTTGCCGGCTCTTTCCGCTCCGACAGGCTGCGTCAAACTGAGCGCCTCCTCTGCGTCTCCGCGCCTCGCGCACATCCGGGGAGGCGGTCCTGCCCCCCCGCGCGCGCATCTCAGCCCGAACCGTTTGAATCTGAACTGAAGTGGAAGTGTTGCAGTTTCTTCTTTATTCAGAAGGTCTTTAAGAGCATTGCATTCACCAAAAAAAAGAAAAAGAAAAAAAAAAGACTCATGATCTTATATATATGCGATGATATCTCATAATTATGAGATATAATCATAATTATGAGATATCTCATAATTATGAGATTATATATCATAATTATGACATCTTATCTCATGAGGTACTATCTCATAATTATGAGATTATATATCATAATTATGATATATTATCTCATGAGATACTATCTCATAATTATGAGATAATATATCATAATTATGACATCTTATCTCATGAGGTACTATCTCATAATTATGAGATTATATATCATAATTATGAGATATATCATAATTATGACATCTTATCTCATGAGGTACTATCTCATAATTATGAGATTATATATCATAATTATGATATATTATCTCAGAATTATGAGATAATATATCATAATTATGACATCTTATCTCATGAGGTACTATCTCATAATTATGAGATTATATATCATAATTATGATATATTATCTCAGAATTATGAGATAGTATCTCATAATTATGATATATTATCTCATAATTATGAGATAGTATCTCATAATTATGATATATCTCATAATTATGATATATAATCTCATAATTATGAGATAGTACCTCATGACATAAGATGTCATAATTATGATATATTATCTCATAATTATGAGATAGTATCTCATAATTATGAGATAAGATGTCATAATTATGATATATTATGCGATGATATCTCATAATTATGAGATCAGGTATTATGTCATCTTATCTCATAATTATGAGAAAAGATGTTATGAGATCAGGATCTCATAATTATGAGATCAGGATCTCATAAGTATGAGATCATGAGTCAATTTTTTTTAATTTGGTGAATTTACAGGGAACCCTCAACTTACGGCACCCCCGACCTACGGCAACTCAGACTTACGAACGCACTGTAAAAAAAAATATATATATATATATTTTTTTTTTATAAATGAATACATGTACAGTACTGTACAGTCACCAAGCACTTAGCCTATCCTAACACAGTTTTTAAAGATGAAGGAGTGAGTTGAATTGTCTCCCCAGCAGGCTCCATTCACATTAAGGGAGCTACTTTCACTTCATGTGAAAGGGAGACAATTCAACTCACTCCATCTTTAAAAACTGTGTTAGGATAGGCTAAGTGCTTGGTGACTGTACTGTACATGTATTCATAAAAATAAAAAAAACTTCAAAAAAAAGTTTTTTAAATATATTTTTTTACTATATGATCCAACTTACGTCATTTTCGACATACGAACGGTCCTTAGGTCCGGAACTCATTTGTAAGTCGAGGGTTCCCTGTACTTGATTTAATCACTTGTTTTATTTGATTTTTGCTTTTGTTGCACTTTGTAGCACTTTGAGATTTTTATTAATGAAAAGTGCGTTAAAATTTAAATTAATTATTATTATTATTATTATAATGCAATGCTCTTCCGTACTTTACAGACCAGAACCTGCAGACTTGGACCCAGCTGGTCCTGAAGGATGCATTCAGGTACCAGAACCTCCCAAGGGCACTCCTTTTAGAACTGCTGCTATTTCTGACAAATCTTTACTCTGCAGAAGGTTTAGTTTCATCGTCCTCATTTTTGTTGGATTAATTAATGTTGTTAAACAACTGGCTCTCGGGCCACATGTGGTCCACCGCTGCTTCGATCAAACTCTTTATGAAGAAGAATTCATAAACAGAAGACCCGTTTTAGCTTTTTCTGTCCGTGTTCACACAAATAAAACATCTTAGAAAAACTTAAAGTAAATGAACTATTCATGTATTTGTGCTGTTAAGACACCAATTCCAGCTAAATTAGACAGAAAATAACATTTTTAACACATCTTAGGACAAATTGAAACATGTTTCAGATCAATATATTGAATTGATATGTTCTAAAAAAATATGACAAATCAATTTGATGAAGAATTATGGCTTGATTTTTTATTATTATTAAAAGCAACAACTCACAAATAAACACTATACATTTTGACGTACAGTAATCATTATTTTCACTTTAAAAGTTGATTTAGTTTTTAAACTTCACAGTGATGCCACAGCCTATTTAAAAAAATTGATGTACCGTAAACAATTTTGTACATTTATAATTTGTCCCAAACGATTTTCCACATGCAGTTTTTAAACTCTGGTTGTCGTTTTTGAGGTTGTAGCCGAGTCATCTGACCAAACGTTACAACTCTGTGGGCGAGACTGACAGCAAGTATTTCAGAAATGACCTTTGACCCCTTCTGGATTAATCAGGTCATTGCTGATGTCTTTATGCCCTGGCATTGTGTATGGCTTAAACTAAAATATACATATAATTATATATATAATTATATACATACATATATGGCCGTGGCGTAGTGGTAATGGCAGTCGTCCCCCGATCGGAAGGTTGGCGGTTCGAATCCCGGTTCCCCACACCATGTGTCGTTGTGTCCTTGGGCAAGACACTTAACCCCGAGTTGCTCCCGGTAGGACTGGAAAGCACCTTGCATGGTAGTCTGCCGCTACCGGTGTATGAATGTGTGTAGCATTCAATGTGTGTAGCGCTTTGAGATTTTCACTAATGAAAAGCGCGTTATAAATTGAATTCATTATTATTATTATTATATATTATATATACTATATATATATATATATATATATATATATATATATGT
>JBBPBX010011896.1:0-35843 GCA_038048925.1 Garcialebias charrua | reverse complement strand
TACACTGTACTGTATATATAATTACCATTGCCAGAAGTCAAAGCATTTTTTTTGCCTGTTAAATGACTCATATACTGTACTGGAAATATTGAAACTCTCATAAAGTTATGTCTACAATTGATTTAACTTCTTACAGTCAACACACGCAACAGTTAATCAACTTTAACACAAAAAACGGTTTTATCTCTTGGATCATGAGAAAAAAATTTGTGCTAGTGGCTGAGAGTCGTCCACAGCTTGGATCTCAAATGGTAAATCAGACCAGAACATCGTCTTAACGTGTTCAGTTATGTCTAAAGTTAAAGAATCGAAGAGGCAGTTTAGGTTTAGAGGTTTTATTCTGAATCTCTGCAGAATCAAACTCAGAACTTTGTCAGTTTTTCAGCAGTTTTCACGTCAAAGCAGCAGCAGCTTCAGTTCCAGCAGAAACCTGAGCGACGTCCGCCTCCTGGCGCCGCAGCAGTTCATCTTTTCACACACAAAGCGTTCGAGTGGTCAGGCGAGCAGAAACCAGTGGAGAAATACCAGTACACAGGATTTTCTTCCACAAACAGAAACCCGACAGACTTCACCTGCAAACCTTCATGACTACTTAAAGCCTTCTTAAAATAAAATACACTAAAAACACAACTGAAACCAGATGGACCAGCTGACAGATTTTTTTTTTTTTACATTTTCAAGTTCAACATTTTATATAAAAAGTACTAACATTCAAAAAGTTATTAAAAAAAATCTAAAAAATGTACAAAAGTGACAGGAAATAACTTATTTGTTGCATATTTGTGACATTTTGTTCAAAATGTGCAGAAATAATCAGTTGGCTGTCGTCTTCAGCCATCCAGTGTTGCATCATTGTTTACATGTTTGTGGCATGTTTTGTCGTTTAAATAAAACAAAAACAAAAAATCAGCCTGACAGAAATAATCGATCGGTTTGCGTCGTTTCCATAAAAATGTTTTTAAAAATGTCAGCCGCTTTTGTTTTCATTATTTATTTGTTCTTCCAGTGGTAAAACGTCTCGTCTTCTGTAAATTAGAGAACGGATGAAAAGTGAAGCGTCTGGATTTGATGAAGTTTAGAACGATGAGTTGAAACGTCGGGACTCTGATCTGTTGCTTTGGATCTTTAATAGTACAGCTTTGATATTTTTGATTACTCGGATGCTCGTTCACTACAGACGGTTCTTTTAGTCGAGAGGCTTCGGACCCGAACAGGATCTGAACCGATGAAACCCCACGCAGCTGCTGCATTATTTAGCAGCTTTTGTTGTCTGTAGCCGAAGTCGAGCTGCCGTCAGAGCCGACTGAAAGATGGCGGAGCAAACGTTCAGACGGTTGTAAACCTTTGTGCTGCTGTTCCGTCTTCCATTCGTATGCAAAGAAATCAGATTTGTATTTATTTATTCAACACGTTTGAGCAAATCTCACCATTAATAAAGTATGAAATTGAATAAATAAAAAGGTCAACTTGAACTTTAGGAAATGGTGCAGCTTGAAATGTTTTACTCCAGTAGTTCTCGTCTGAAATGCAGGTACGCACTCAGTGTAAACAAAGCACTTTAATCTGCATACTTTACCCAAATCTGAGCATCAGTATGTACAAATACACTAACGTCGTTAGCTTCTCGATGCTGAACGGCTCTTCACCGGACGTCACCATTGTCGACTCATTTTCAGTCCATTTTCCTAGATAAACAAACGCAGGCATGCAGTCGCAAGTTGTTTACAACTTTTAGTTTAACAAGTTTTTGTTTTAGTCAGTGTTTATGGCTACCGTATTTTCCACAATACACGTTGCACCGTCCTATAAGTCGCATCCGTCCAAATAGATCTAATACAGTGGAAACTGTACAAGTTGCATCTATTATGTGTCATTGCTGGAAATGTGGGTCGGTGTCGTGCCAAAAATCGATTGGTTGTCAAATGGTGGCTTTAACAAGATTAACACTTAAAAACAATTATTTGTTTGCTTGACATTATAGCAAAGGTGTCGGTCTAACTTTTACTTGATAAATGCACTTCAATGGTCAAATTAGCTTCATTTCGCGAGTGCGGCGCAGCGAAATGAAGCTGGTTGCTCCAAGAGAGCTGAACAAAGGTGGCAGGCTATGGCAAGCCTATTGCGTCATTAATAGCCATTTTTGTTTAAATATGGGGAAAAAATTCCATAAATAAGCTGCTTCGGCGTATAAGTCGCAGGGCATGCAAATTATGTCAAAACCCACGACTTATAGGGTGAAAAATACAGTATTTATGTTACGTCTGCGTTTGTAAATCGGAAGTTTTGTAAATCTGTGTCATCAGTGTTTCTGTAAATACGTTTTTAAGATGTTGGACTTGAAGCAGAACAACGGATCATGTGACGAGCCTCAACATCCGGTCATCAGAACCAAGAACGGTCACTCTTGATTTTTCTTTGGTGGATGTTTGTGTTAAAAAGCAAAAAGATGAGCACCAATAATCGAACATTTTCTAACACTAGTTGATATTTAGACAGAAGAACTAGCAGGTTGAAGTTGGGATTGTTCGGTTTCTTTACCCCCAGCCACAAAAACTAGATTTTTCTACCTGGATCAGGAAGTTCTGACACGGTTCATCTGAAAGTAGGTCCATCAGAACCACCTCCACACACTCGAGTGTTTCTGGATCAGCTGGTGTGAAGCAGCAGCTCCCGACCTGAACGCCGTGGTTTCCCTCGTCGTGTTTGTGAATTAAGTCCAGCTCGATGATGTGTGAACCTGCACCCCCCACACACACCTCAGGGACCAGGTGTGTGTGTGTGTTAAACTAGTGATGGCTCGGCTGGAGCAGCATTACCCGTAAAGTGTCAGAGTGTTGCATGCTGGGACAGAGGCTAAAAATGGAGAGAAAACTGTAATTTAGCAGGGAGCCCCCCCCCCCCCTCAGTCCACTCACCACCTCCTCCTGTTTCTCTCCTCCTGGCGGCTTTTCCAGTGTTTGTTCCCGACAGTAAAAATAAAAGAAACGCGATACATTCAGCCACTGCTGTCATGTGTGTGTGTGTGTGTGTTTGTGTGTGTGTGCAGAACCGCTGGTAAACACTGAGGTTCCGGGTCACAGACCGGACAAGCTTTAGTGTTCTCGTGCACAAAAAACGTGCACTTTCTTTGATGTTCGTCACGTATTTCACCTTCAGTCCTCCAACTGTGGATTAAAATGTAATAAAAGTTTTAATTTACAGCTGAATTTAAAACAAGTCTTTACAGATTCTTCAGTGAAGTCCTGCTGGGTCAGAGAACCTGCCCATCATGTTCAGGTGCGCTGTCTGTGGACACACTGCAGGCGTGTCAGCTTCGTGTGATTGACAGCTCCTGTTTTAGCAGCTGCTGTTGCTCTCCAGGATTTAGACCAAGCCAAAGCACATCTTTAGGTTTGTTTTGGAGAGAAAGTCTTGGAACAGCAGGATCTATGTTCCAGTCTTTAGACACAGCCCACTCAGCATTTAGACGCAGCCGTACTCGTACCACACTGTTTGCGGGTCGTCGTTTGGGTCGGGCGACGCCGGCGTGCTCTTGGGTCGCTCCACCGAGCTGCCCCGGACTCCGTCTTTGTCTTTGTTAGAGTGGGAGGAGTCTCCCGACAGCCCCTCCCCCTCTCTATGATCCGAGGCTTTTTCGGGTTGTGTGGCCCTGACCGGGGTAACCATGGCGACCTCTCCACGGTGGCCATTCCGGGAGGCGGCGGCCCTGACCCTCTCGGCGTACCTCTCCGTCTGCAGGTTCAGGGACGTCGACTGGTGGATGGGCGCGTTCAGGAAGTTGCCGTCCGAAGCTCCAAATCGAGCAGACAGTGGTCGCTCGCGGGTGTTGGCCCCTCCCCCTTGTCGCCGAACGACCGCATCTGTCTGAGAGGGAGATCCCTCGTTTCCACGGTAACTGTCTGGTCCGTTTGAACGCAGCAAATCAGCGGAGGCCAGGCTGAAGGCCCTGCTCAGCGATTGGCCGGTTCTCTGAGCGTCAGGCTGGCTCGAGGCGGGTGATTGGCCGACGGGCTGGCGGGGGGAGGGCTTCACGCTCTGACCCGGCCTCTGATTCGTCGACTGGACCGTGGGGGTGACGTAGCTGGTTGGGGTCATCTGATCTCTACCAGTTAAAGCCGAGGGGGCGGGGCTTCGAGTGAAATAGTCCGTCAACAAGTCGTCGGTGCTTTCTGTCGAGAGCTGCAGACAAAACCAGAATAAAGTTTTCCTAAAAATTTAATCTGTAATAAACCTAATAAAGTTTTAGTAAATTTGTAATTCAATAAACTCCAGTTACAGTTTGCTCAATCTCACCAGATTACACCGTATTAAATATTTTAAAACATTTATCTCTGCAGATCTTTCTCACCACAGGAGGAGACTGCAGGTTGCTCTCCTGTAGGAACTCCTCCAGCGACACCATCTCACTCCCGGGAGAAGACGGTCGCGTTCTAGTCCTGACTCCGCCTCCTCTCTGAGGCTGGGCTCTCTGGGGGGCGTGGTCATACGGAAGCGTAGAGCTACGTGACAGGCTGGGCCCCACGACGTCATCGCTGGAGAGGCTGGCAGATCGAGGCTGACGGTTCGACGCGTCTGATCAACAGAAACTGGTTTAGTTATTGATCCCCGTCTGATCGATCTGTGATCAGTACCAGTCGTCATCTTTAATCACATGCGCACCTCTGCAGGTGACAGGCGAGTTGGAGCTCGAGGTGTTGTGGCTGTAGTCCGCCGAGCCGGGACGGACTCCTGTGTTGCCATGGGAACCAAAAACAGAGTCCGAGGAGCCGTGGCGAGGGTCTTCATCAAACGGTCCTGGAAGTTTATTGCTCCGTCATGAAAACGCTCACGATCTGGAACCGTATGAAAAGGCTGATCTACCTCTGGGCCTGCGGTTCTGTCCCAGTCTGGAGCTGCCGGTCTGACCCAGTGAAGATGGCTGATGGTTCGGCGTGGAGCTCAGGCGGATCCTTTGAGTCAGAGCTGGAGCAAAAAAACAAAAAGTAACAAAATATTTTATCAGCTATGTATTCAGTCAGCATTTAAAATGTTTTCCTGTTCAGTATCGCCTGTAAAGTTTCTGTAAACTACAGGTAGTCCCCGACTTACGAGCGCTCTTACCTACGAGGTTCCGGACTTACAATAATAATAATAATGTACTTTTTTGTCATCTGTGTATGTTTTTCCATACACAGACGAAATTCATCTCTGCATTTAACCCAACCACCACCAGGTGGTGCAGTGAGCAGCCATAGAAAGCGCCCGGGGAGCTGGAGAATTAGGTGTGCACTCATAGACACCCCAAGGTGTGTAGTGGCCGGGGCGCGAACCCGCGTCCTTCGGGTCCCAAGTCGGAAGCCCTGCCACTACACCATCTTGGCCCCAAGCTGGCGAACAAGCAGTAAATTTGTATAGAACATACAAAAAATACAGCACTTTCATGTGTTTTTACCATACCATACCATACCATTTTATTTATAAAGCACTTTCAACAGGAACAAGTCCACACCAAAGTGCTGAACAAACAAACACGCAACAGGCAACACAGACAATGAAGTACAACATGAAAAACATAAAAACATTGCAGATCATAAAATTAGCATTTCATTTTAGATGAAAGTGTGTTAGCTAGCCGTTTGGAAACAAGTTTCTGAGCATGTTTATGAACTAGTATGAACGTTTGTGATGAAAAACGAGTTTTCGTAGTAGCGCTAGCATAAATTTTCCGACTTACGACCGAAAATCCGGACTTACGAGAACACGTGTTTCGTGTTCCGACGTACGGATTTTCGTCTTACGAGCGACTCGTAGGAACGGAACTCGCTCGTAAGTCGGGGACTACCTGTACTTTGCATATTATGTGCCTTTTTTACACACTCGCATATCAAAACGTTCAGCTCAGTCGGGAACAGTGTGCTTGGGTTTGCTCCAATTAGCTTTCGGCTACAGTTTTGCTAATTTTATTTTGTATTACAATCCAGTTTTAGCTTCTTTACACCAACATATTAAATAGTATCTGAACGTCCTGCAACTCTCAGGGTTTAAAATATGAATCACCTTGTCCGTCTTCTCCGTTGATGCTGTCGTTGCTGCCTCGGTTAACACCCCGGCCCCGGTCCGGCAGCCCTGTGGACCAATCAAAAAGCTTTAAAGGAACGCTCTGTGTCACGATGTGACCGCGACGCAAGCAGTGAAGGGAAGCACAGAGGGTGAAGGCCCAGAAACACTGGGACCGGCATTAGTTACCACGGAAGCAAAGCAGAGTGTTAAGAAATCTGCTGTTGTTCTTAAAGTATTTGTTTTTATGACATTGTTCTATTTACAATTTTCTCTGGAAACCAAACTGGCAGAAACTGAACGTCGTCTGATTTATTGAGTCAGGCTGCGTCGCAAACACCAAACATGCATGTTGTAGTTTGAGAAGTGGTTTACAGCAGGACTTGGTCATCAGTCCTGAACTGAACTGTGGGAGATCGCTGCTGATTTTAGATTAAGGATTCAGAAATATTTTAGTTTTGGGGTGAGATGAAGTTGGCAGCATGATGGCTTAGTGGTTAGCACTGTTGCACTCTCAGCAAGAAGGTGCTGGGTTCAATCCCCAGGTTGGACCTGGGGTCTTTCTGTGTGGAGTTTGCATGTTCTCCTTCTTTGCAAGGGTTTTCTCCCACAGTCCAAGTTTAGAACAAGTTTGAGGGGTAGGTCTACTTTAATGAGGGGAATTGATTCATGGAATGGTTTGAATAATGATATTAAAAAAGAGGAATCATTATTTGTATTTAAGAAAAAGATCAAGAATATAATGCTGATGAGATATAGTTAAGTTAGTTAATATTAGGGAAATATAATGAATAATTGTGATAAGTTTTGTGGTTTGTTGTATTATTTGTGATTATTGCTTGAATAGAATGTTTGAATTGATTTTGTTAAGAAGGGGCAGAATTGATAAGATTTTATTCTTCTTCTGCCGCCTTTCATTTTATAGGTATTTTATTTTATTTTTTTCTTCTTGAAATTGTATTTTTTAATTGAAATGAAATGAATTAATAAATAAACAGTCCAAAAACATGCATGTTAGGCTGCCTGCAGGCCCAGGCTCCATTTTCTCAAGTGATCTCAATGGGATTTGCCTGGTTAAATAACGGTTAATAAATAATAATTCAATAATATTCAATAATGATTATTCAATTATAATTCAATTCAATAATAAATAAATAAATAGGTTGTAGAATGTGAAACTAAAATTTCTGTATAAACCAAACTTATAGACAGTGAGTGAATCTGAGACCAGAAAAAAGATCTGATCAGGTGTAAACGGGTTTGTTTCCTCAGATGTGTTCCTTTTGCATTCTTTATTTAAATAACAACTTTTAACAAACGAGCCGTGAACACTCATCAGAAATGCGTAAACACAAACTTAAATTGTTGCTCTGTTTAAAACAGCAGGTTTTGTTTGACGTGACGAAGCATGATGATGAGGAGGAGGAGGGTGCTGCAGCAGCTAGCGGCAGTGAGGTTACTGTGGCGACCAGAGGAAGCCGCGGCGAAGCAAACGTGTCGGGTTTCAGCAGCGTAAGCTTTTCTTCAGGCGCCGCGGAGTTTAAAACACTGAGCGAGCGTGAGGGTAGGAGAACGTTCACAGCGAAAGCACACACTACTTACTATTAAAACTGTCCAGAAACATGCAGCTGCTTGTGCAGGATGTGTGTGTGTCTGTGTGTGTGTGTTTTGTGATGAGGGTTTGATGTGATGGTGGTGATGATGATGAAGAGGATAGGGGATTTTAGAAAACTCCATTGGCAGAGACTGACGAGCTGCTGATGACTTCAGCTGTGATGTCAGAAGAAGACCAAAACCGCAGGCGTCTGGTGAGAGAGAGGGAGGGACGGGAAGAGGAGGAGGAAGAGGAGGAGGAGGAGGGGGGGAGGAGCTTGTCTTGACTTTTACTGCGGAGAAAACGTAAGCGTTTGGGAGCAGGAGGAGCTGAGAGATGGAAAGGAACGAGAAGAAAAATGAAAAAAAATGACAGAAAATGAGTAAAAGAAAACACCAAGTTAATGATTAGAAGTTATTGATTAGAAGTTATCGATGAGTGACTCCCAACAGATGACATGCAGGAGAATCATTTAGACACAAACACAAACCAAAACTCTTAGCTGACCTCAACTCACACAGCAGTAAAAAAACAAATGTTACAGTTTAGTTTTCAGGGGGTTTAAAGCCAATCTTTACAGATGGAAGAGGTGGTAAAATAAACTGATGTACAGACGCTTCACTGATGCAGCCCGTTTATTAAGTTTTATTCATGGAACGGACTCAGCAGCTTCATATTTTGGCTTTGAAAGAAGTCTTCATTCATCAGGGTTTCCTGCAACAGCAAATGCATCTGTTCTCTAACCCCAAATTTACACTACATGCGTTCCGGCTCCGGTCCGCTCCGGTCCGACCTCCGCAGCAAATACGCACCCATTATAATCAATGAGAGCGTTTACACTGGCTCCGCACGGCGGCGGCGAGCGGACGGCAGTCCGTCAAAATTAGAAACCAATCCTATTTCTGCCGGACGCCGGAGCTGTGCCGGAGTCAACTTTTAAAGATTACGTCGCACCAACAGGAAAAGGAACGAGCACAACATCCGTATTTACAAAATAAAATCACCACGGGCGGACTAATCCTAGCTCTATACGGATTTATTTGTACAAAAATGCTGTCAAACTATCATTTATGACTACGCCTACAAACGCAATACAAGAAATAAATAAATTTTAAAAAGTATTTTATTCTGAAATGTAATAGATCACATCCTGTCGCTCATATCTCAATGCAAAAAACAATCAAACAGCGAGGCAGTCTCTACTGTTGTTCTCCTTCTTCCACCGAATGAATTGTTTTGTTCTGACTTCATTATTTATCACTTGATTTATCGCGCTATCTCGCAATTCCCGCGCATGCGTCTCGGAGCGGCGCATCCAGGCGGAACGGAGCGGAGGTAGTGTAAACTGGACTTGAAACGCTCAGCTGCGACCTGCGGAGCGGAGCGGGCCGGAGCCGGAACGCATGTAGTGTAAATTTGGCGTAAGAGTTCACACTTTGAGGAACAAAAATCAAGTTTGGGTTAGGATGAAGAAAAAAAAAAAAACTTTTGATCCTGCTGTGTGGTACGGAGGGGTTCCTGCAGTAATTTGCTGATTTAGACATAATTTCTAAAGATAAGTTGGAGCTGTGAAGAGAAACAAAATGACTCCACACTGTTCATTTTAAATCTTAGAGGACGTGATAATGTGATTTAACAAAGCAAGTGATCTCCGTAAAGATATCTTTGCTTTTTATATAACCACCAAATGATTTGACTGACCCGTTTGCATCCCCTCATATTTTATTAAACTGTTTCCCTACCCTAAAAACATTCTGATCGATGTCCTGAAAATAATTTATAGGATGTTTTGTTTTAGTTGTTAGGCTGAGTGCGAGTTGAGCTGAGCCTCAAGACGAACTAAAAATAGAAAATGAACACAGAAAATGAAGAATGAGTTTTGGTGATTCTTGCAGTTTAGATCGGATTAAAAGTTAACTGAGAGGACTTTTGATTTTTCAAAAATCATTCAAATGACTTTAAAATATTAAGAGAAAGTCTGGCTACTGTACTTGGAAGGAATATATATATATATATATATAAAAAATCAGAGCTGGATCACAACATTTGCACAGACAGTGCAGCTGGAAGAGGATTTCCACTTTTCAGACAGTTTTTTTTCTAAACACTTTCGAGCCAGAGGCCATGATATTAAAATGTACACAGAGTCAAAGACAAACAGCTTCATCGCTGCAGCCCGACGAGTTGGACGCCGACCAGTGAAATAACTGGTTATAAAACAGGAAATTTGCTCCAACTCTGATTGTTTTTACTAATAAAACTCATCACTACACACTTCTTTACACAACAACGAGGCTCGTAGATGATTTTCAAACTCAGAGAAACTCCAAACGTGGCGTCAAACGACGTGTCCATTTAGCGTTCAGAGTTTAATGACTGAAAAAGTGAAGTTACAAGCAAAATGAAACAAAAACATCACAACATTAAAAGAATAAACAGCCGCAGCATTTTCACCAACTCGGCTCTCATCTACAGTTCTGCTGGCGTTTTCTGACGTGGTTTAACTTTTTAATGTTTTCTATATTTGTATTTTGTAAAAAGACATTTTATGTTTTAGGCTGGTGTGTGTGAGATATTTCACTGAATTTGTTGAGAATCACTGAATTTCATTTTTTACATTATGTGTGCAAAATTAGAAATCTTTTAAACCAGAAAATCTGAGTTAGTAAAATATCTAAATGAGCTAATGGTAGATTTAAAGTTTACTAATAAATATTTGAATTTAAACATGTTTAGTAATGTATTTTGGCTCATAGCTGAAGATCAACGGCGCTCTCTACAGGACTGTCTTGGAGCTGCAGCTCAATAAATACCAACCATTTATTTATTTCAAAGAATTAAAAGTTCTTTTACGTTTTTATTTCTGCATTAAACAAAAGAAATGCAAACGGGCCTCCTGCAGACGTCCTGTGGTCTGTTTCTGTGCTGCCACGTGCGCTTACCTCTGATCGGGGTCAGAGCTGGACTCTGTGGTCCCAGGCTGGGGCTGTTGTTGCTATATTTACTGTAAGAGTCACTTCCTGTGCAATGAGGAACAGGGGGCGGAGTCTCCGGCGGCAGCAGAGTGGGCGTGGCGGGCAGTGGGATGTCCGGAGCGCTCTTCGTTCTTTCTCTGCCTTTATCGGCCTCCTTGTCGCCTCCTCGCTCTCGGCTGCTCTCCTTTCGGGGTTTGATCAGTTTGACCAAAGCTTTGGCTCCGGACCACTGACTCCTCCTGGAAACAAACATCGAACGTTCAGACCAGCAGATCCACTGGTTTCCTCCTCGAACAGGCAACGCTAAAAGAAACGTCCCGACTTTTACAGAGGCTCATTTCTGAAACGTGAACATCTGTTTGTGTTAAACTGTAAGAAGAAGCTGTAGTTACTTTTTAGGCGTGGGGTCATAGAACTTGTACTGGTCCATGATTTTTTCCTCTAGTTTCTCTTTTTGTCGACGAAGAGAATTCAGCTTATCACTAAACGGAGGCAGAGACAAAAACGGACGAGCTTAAGATCACAGAGCCGTTTAAATGTTGTTTCAACATCTGTTTTGAGAACAGGTGTGCTGCTGTTTGTGGTTCAGGTGTTGAACTG
Source organism: Garcialebias charrua (assembly GCA_038048925.1). Taxonomy (NCBI): domain Eukaryota; kingdom Metazoa; phylum Chordata; class Actinopteri; order Cyprinodontiformes; family Rivulidae; genus Garcialebias; species Garcialebias charrua. The sequence continues at coordinate 24,638 of JBBPBX010011896.1, read as the reverse complement.
CGTGTCGTTACATGTATAACTTCTGCTCCTGGTGGTACAGCTCTTTGCTCTCCATGCTCCTCTCCAGCAGCGTGTGGTTCTGCTGACTCAGCAGGTTGATCTGACTCAGGAGATGGTGGTTCTCCTCCTCCAGGTTCCCTTTTAATCGGCTCAGCAGCTAAACACACACAAACACACGTTTTAAGGTCAAACTCTCCCGTGCTCCAGATGTTTAAGAACAGAGGTCGCGTTTACCTCGCAGTGGTTGTCCAGTTTGGTCATGGTGAGGTCCAGGTTCTGGTGCTGCTCCATTAGAGAATCGTACCGTGCCACCCACTGACTCGCATCCAGCTGAGCTGATCCCAACGAGCTTTTCAGTTCGTTGATGCGCTGATGGAGCCCCTCGTTCTGCTCAGAGCGCTGCGACTGGCTCTGCGCGAGCCTGAGGACGTTACACAAAACATCAAACATGATCAAAACACATTTCTCTGGTAAGAGATCACAACTATAAACTGATCGGTTCTGCAGGTAGTCTTCGACTTACGAAGGCCTTGAGTTACGTTTCGCGGTTACGACACGCATCTCCATAAAATAAAATAAAAAATAATAATATTTTGAAAAATGTTATTTTGAAAACCGAGTTCCTTCCGGTTTTGACGGCAGAAGCAACGGAAAAACACAGAAAGACCCGCTCTGGACGGAGCTTCACGGCAGAACGAGTACACAGGGTATATGCAGAAATTCTAGAGTTGAATTTAATACCTTTTAATACCGTTTTAATACCATCAAAATATTTTTTAATACCATCACGGCACCGAGCTGTAACCGTAGCGGCAACCTGTTGTATTTCAGTTCCATGCAACTAATTGTAAAGTGATAAGATTACTGTCATTTTCTTCCTAAGCTTTGGTAGTAAATGTAGTTTTATAACAATTACTGGATACAGTACATCAATTTGCTTCTTGCCTCAATAAAAGCACTGACCTATTTGTTATTTAAATCTAACCCAAGAGAAAAAGTTTAATTGTTCCCACACATAACATATCTCTAATGGCAAACAAAAACTGTAAACTTGAAAACAGAACAGTTTAGTTAAAGTAATTCAACACTGAACACATGCATAATTCAAAAAGAGAGGGAGAAAAATAATAACTACTGTATTTTTCATCCTGTAAGTTGCAGTTTTTTGCATAATTTACATGCCTTGCAACTTATAGGACGAAGTGACATATTTATAGACGAGCCGCGCTCCTTTTTCCTGTTTTCACCGCTGAGCGATCACGGTGCACACAGGCAGCGACACTTTAAAAAAAATAATAAAGCCGAATTAACCATTAAAGTACATTTATTAAGAAAACGTTAGACTGACACACACCTTTTGCTATAATTTCGAGCTAACAAACAATTGTTTAGGTAAATTTCTTGTTAAATGTCGGAGGATAAAGTCGTGCTCCTCTTTCCTGTTTCTTTTTACAGACATGATCAGCCTCGGCCAGCTGTAAGTGCGCGCGCACACTGACTGACGATATGACGTCTTTGTTTTAGCTAAGGTCCTACTTGGAACATAAAATTAAAAAAGATAAATAAATTCACAGACCTTTTTTAAGACGCCAGAAAGGGAAAAATATAGTTGTGTAGGTTTTAAAAAATTTAATACCTCGTCAGATGACGTTTATTACTTTTTAATACTTTTTAATGGCCTTAATTTGTGTTAATTTCATTTACTACCCTTTACTACCTTTTACAACCCCGCGGATACCCTGGTACAGTACAGGCGGAGATTAAACGCTGTGGACCGAGCTGATGGCGGTTTTACGTCGTAAACAAATATTGGATGGACAGAGGTAGGCCACCGTACAGCAAGCTAGTTAGCCAGCTAGCTCCCTTTATGTGAATGGAGCCTGCTAGGGAGGAGGGAGACGATTCAACTTGCTTCTTCGTCTTTAAAAACTGTGTTAGGATAGACTAAGTGCTTGGTGACTGCACAGTACTTTATTTTTTTTTTTTAGTATGTACGTATGTTCCGACTTACGTCGAAATTCGCTTTACGACGCCGGGTAGGAACGGAACTCCGTCGTAAGTCGAGGACTACCTGTATAGTGTTTAAAAATCAGTTTCAGGATCAGTGTTAGCATTGGGTCAGAACATTGTTTTACCTGTCCACTTCTGATTTTAGCTGCAAATTCTCCTGCTGTAAGAGTCGATTCTTCTGGACCTCCTGATTTAGCTCCTCCTTTTCTTTCTGACCACGCCCCTCTTGCTCCTCCCACTTCTCCTTTAACTGCCGCAGTGCGCAGTACCTGCAGGAGGACATGAAACGTCTGTAACTGAAGCCAGCACGAACCTCTCAGGTGTGTTTTCATGTGATCGGATCTGAACAAGCGTCGTTGGAACATTTCCACTTCAGCAGGTTTGAAGAAAAGCCGAGTCATTTGGAGGAAATGCTGAACACATTAAAGATCTTTTAAAGGAGTTTCTGAAGACGTCCGAGACAGAAAACTAAACTTTAATGTGCTGTGGTTTGATTCCCGTACTTGGTGTGCAGCGCCCGGTGCTCGCTCTCCAGCGCCCTCTGTTTGCCTTTCAGCGCCGCGTGCTGACTGATGAGCTGCTCGTACTCCTGCGCTTGCCTCTCGTGAACGCTCAGCAGGCGCTCGTGGTCGCTGAGCATGCTCTCTCGGGCTCGCCACGCCTCGTCGCGCTGCCGCTGCCACGACTCGACCTCCGTCTCCAAGGCAGTGACCTGGCCTTGCAGCACAGCATTCTGGGCCATGAGAGAGGCGCTCTGGGAGGAGATGGTGGAGTTCTCCACCTGAGACACAGTGTGATGAGTAAAAAAACAACTGCACCTGAATTTAAAAAGTATCTGTCGGAGATGGGACTGAGCAGCACCTGAAGTTTTGCCGTCTGCGTGTGTAAAGATGAATTCTGCTCCTGCAGCGTGGTCGTGTGCCGCTGCTGCGCCGCCATCTGGCTGTTGAGAGACGTGTTTTGGTTCTCCAGCTGTTTGAGCTGCTCTTTTAATAAACTGCTTTCTGTGTGCAGGGAAGCATTCTGCAAGAAATACACAAAGCAGAGGTCGCGTTAACCGAACATTTTCCGTATTTGACTGGTTGTTTTACGTGATGACGGAGAAATCAAAACACCGTCTGTCGTTTGACAGATTAACATCCACTCTCTACCGACCGGTTCATGAACTTCACACCCCAGTCCGGTAGGTGGCGGTAATTGCACATTACGGCTTTTGCCAACCCCCAATAAACCAAAGGGAGAAGAAAAATAAGAAAATACAGGTAGTCCTCGACTTACAGCGGTCTCGACTTTATGAACGCCTTTACGAACGCGCTCCCGTTGACAAATATGGTACCAAAACGAAACTTAGGGGAGCTTGAAACTTACAGGAGGGAAGGGGGAGCTGGAAACGAAACTTAGGGGAGCTTGAAACTTACAGGAGGGAAGGGGGAGCTGGAAACGAAACTTAGGGGAGCTTGAAACTTACAGGAGGGAAGGGGGAGCTGGAAACGAAACTTAGGGGAGCTTGAAACTTACAGGAGGGAAGGGGGAGCTGGAAACAAAACTTAGGGGAGCTTGAAACTTACAGGAGGGAAGGGGGGAGCTGGAAATGAAACTTAGGGGAGCTTGAAACTTACAGAAGGGGGTACTTACAGCAGGCAGACCTCTGGACCGCGCGTGGAAATACAGGAGGAGCGGAGGACAGCTGAGCAATGAGCTAACATGCTAGCAATGAGCTAACATGCTAACAGACGTTGCTGTAAACGCTGTGGACCTTGTGAAGCAAGCTGCAGAGCTCGGAGGTGCACGAGCTAACATGCTAACAGACGGAGGAAGACACGACCAGCTCCCAGCAAGAAATTAACTCTTTTTTTTCTTCATTGTGGCTCCTAAATGTATGTGGTTTTTGATAATTATGTAGGGTAATGTGTTAGGATAGGCTAAGTGCTTGGTAAAAATACATTACTGTAAGTATGAGGTGCTTGGATGTATGAGGTGCCGTTTGGACGTATTTTCGACTTATGGCAATTTTCGTGTTACGAACGGGCGTAGGAGCGGAACTCGTTTGTAAGTCGGGGACTACCTGTACATGACGTTGTTGACTACATTTGAAAAAAAAAGTCAAGGCAGCTTAGCGTACGAAGTTTCTTCAAAAAGCCCAATAACTGTGATCGTGTTGAAAAAAGAGGTGAAAAAAGAGGGAGTGATGCAGTGGAGGACGATGGACAAACAAGTAATCCGCCCTACACTGAGCGATCAACTTGTAGCAAGGAGGTTAGATGCTATTGTTTACCGGTAATTGAATTGTTTATGCATCGTTATTTCATTTTATTTTTTGTTATTGCAGATGTGGATTATCTGTTCAGCTTGTTTGGAACTATTATTAATTAAAATGAATGAAAAAATATGGTAATTAAAAAAAAAAATTTAATTGACTAATTAAAATTAATTTTGACCGGATATTTTTAACCCTGTCTGTCAAAACGACCGACAACGAAAAAGTCTAGCGCGACCTCTGATACAAAGTCAAGGAAATGAGCTCAAGTTAGTGCGTGAATGGAGTGTTTTAGTCAGAATAAGCCTTACGTTCTTTTCTACGTCTATGAGGTGATCTTTGATCCGCAGCAGTTCTGCCGTGGCACTGCGGTCGCTGCCGGAGCGCTGCAGAGCGTCTCCTCCTGCCTCCTGTTGCTGACGCAGAGCAGAAACCGTCTGACGAGCCTGCGAACACAAAAACACAGATTTACTCCCTTTATCTGAAAAGGGTTTTGAAAAATATTTGTCTATTCCTACCGTGGTCAGCTCGCTTTGCAGAGCGGCGTTGAGCGTGTTGCTCTCTTCTAGTTTCTTTTCCAAACCGGTGAGTTTCTCTTCCTTTATCTTCATCGTCTGTTGGACCGTTTCTTCGAGCCGTGACTCCAGCAGCTTGTACCTGCTGATGTGCCCATGATAAAGAGATTAATAATTTAAAAACCCTTGAACGTAAACAGATTTTGAGCAGACCACAGGAAGTCACCTGTCCTCCAGCGTGTACTCCTGCTGCAGCAGTTTCTCTCGGTTCAGTCCAATTCTCTCCAGCTCTTCGTTTAGTCTTTCCAGGTCAACGCTTTGCTGCTGGACGCTCAGCTTCTCAGACACCAGCTCCTGGACAGACAGACGAAAACCACCGTGACACAACACTCCGCACATTTTGTGAAGAATACTGTTTAATATGTGTATGTTTTTCTCTCGGCTGCCAGCAGATAATGGGCAACCATCTGTGTTGGTCAATGGCGAGACATTAGATGTGGTTGAACAATTTAAATACCTTGGAGTCATTTTTGATTCCAATCTAAATTTCAAGCAACATGTAAAAAGAGAATTTCACATATAATTAAACTTAATCTGGCAAACTTCAAACATATAATACCTTCTCTGACAACAGAATCAGCAAAGGCTTACATGCATGCCATGATCTTCAGCCATATAGCCTATTGTTATACTACATGGTCTCACACTTCAGAGATCATGAAGCCCCTAAAGTCTCTTTTTAAGAGAACACTGAACATTTTTGACAAAAAGCTTATACAGTATCATTATTGTAACATCATAAATAAGTACGTACAACATTTTGGATTTTGATAGCTATCAGATTTTTATGGATGCTTGCCTGATTTTTAAAGTTTTAAATGGACTTGCTCCTCCTCCTTTAATATATTTTATAAGTAAAAAAACAAGTACAGTAAACACAAGAGAGGAGATTGTGATGTGCAGCGGCGCAGGACTAAATTTGGCCAAATGGTGGTGTCCATCAGAGGAACCAGTCATGGAACACACTGCCAGTTTCCATCAGGAACTGCGGCGTCTACTCTGGCTTTAGAAACTCTTTGAAACTTTGGCTGAAAACTAATCAGAAGTGCACTCATGTGTAGATTACTTTGTCTATTTTCTTATGGCATCATATTTTTATTGTAATTTTATGTTGTGTTATGTGCTATATAAGTGATGTTTGTATTTTTCTCTGCTCTTTTGTTTTATGGGATGTTTCTTATTCTTACCTGCCTTAGGACAACGGATGAAAATTAGCTATTGTGCTAACTCCGGCATATTTAATTGATGCTTACTGCTGTCATGTTGATTAATATGCATTGTCCTAATTTAAATAAATAAATAATAAATAATTTGAAATGGAACACAGATTGAGCTCCTTCGTCGTCTCACCTCTCTCAGAGTTGCCAGAGTTCTCTTGTCGATAGTCGCTCGTTTCTGCAGCTCTTTGTTCTCGCGCTCCAGCTCCTTTGCCTTGACAGACACCTCCTTCAACCTTTCCACCTCCTTCCTCAGAGACTCCCTCTCCTTCACGGCTGTGGTCAACCTGCTGAGTTTGTCCTCCAGCTCCGCCTCTTTGGTCTCCAGCAGCGTTCGGATCCTCCAGCTCTCCTTCTCCAGCTGCTTCCTGTTCTTCTCAGATTGATCCAGATCCAGCTGGAGCTTCTTCTTCTCCTCGTCTCCTTCCTCTCTTCTTCTTCGTTCATCCTTTAGTTCATTTACTTCCCTCCTCAGTTCCTCCTCTCGGCTTTGTGTCTCCCTCATCTTTCCCTCCGTGTCCCCACGCTCCTCTTTACTCCTCTCCAGCTCCTCCTCTAAATGATGCTTCTCCTGGTTCAGAGCGGACAGGTTCACTTCCAGCCTCTCGGCTCTCTTCTTCTCTCCCTGCACTTCCTCCTTGGCCTCTTCCAGCCTCCTGTGCAGCTCCTGAGTCTCCCTCTGCACCTCCTGAAGCTCCTCCTGTAGTGTTGGCAGGCGAGCAGACGAGGAGCGAAGGTTTTCCATGGAGCAGCGGAGCTCCAGGTTCTCCTTGGACAGCAGGTCGTTGTCTGCCTCACGTTTGGCCAGGCGCTGCAGTTCCCGCTGAGCCTCCTCATGATCCCTCTTGAGCTTGTGCACCTCCTGCTCGAAGGAGGTCACCTGCTTTTCCAGAACCTCTGAGTGCTCACTGCATGCACGCAGAGATGCTACCTGGAGGCAAATCAGAAAAAACAAAAAAGAATGAGATCCATTCTAATAAAAAGCTCATGACTCGTTGTTGTGTTGGTCACCTCTCTGTTCAGAGCGTCCCTGCTCCTCTCCAGCCGGGCCACCTCCCTCTCCGCCTCCTCACAGCGCCCCGCTCTGTCCCTCAGCCTTTCTCCCTCCTCACTAACGACTTGGAGTTGCGTCTCCAAGCTGGCCAAGCGGGAGCTGGTGTCCGTGATGCTCTGGTGCAGCAGCCGGTTCTTCACTTCCACCTCGCGGACTCTCGCCTCGCTGTTGGACTGAGCGCGCTCCTGCAGGGACGCCACCTCCTCTGACAAGTGCTGCTTCTCACTTTCCAGCTCTGAGATCTGATGAGGAGAACGGGGCGTCACGGTGGATGTGCTCCGACGTCCTGTATACCTGTCGTGTTTGAAGTACCTGCCGATCCTTCGCGGCGCGCAGAATGTGCATCTCTCGCTCCAGACTCTGTTTCTCCTTCAGTAGCTCCTCCCCCAGAGACTCCATGTCCTGGTTGGTCAGTCGCTCCTGGTCCAACAATCCCTGCAGACGCTCCAGCTGACAAGCACATGCAAAGAAAGATAGAACTTTTCCATCTCCAGATACTGCATACCGTATATATATATACACAGGTAGTCCTCGACTTAAGACGGCCTCGAGTTACAACGCACCTCCCATTAATTTTTTTATTTATTATTATTATTATTATTTTGAATTTTTTGATTTTGAAGCCAATTTACGCAGTTTCCGGCACTTGTTGGAGCAAGCTGGACAGGCAGCAGCTGTGGAAAAGTAGCTGTTTTATAGACGGCGGTTTTACAAACGTAAACGAATGGAGAATCCGGAGGAGGAACGGAGGAAAGGTTTCACCAGCAGTCCAAAGTAGGAAATTAACTATTTTTCCCCTTCATTGTGGCTCTGAAATGTACGCGTTTTTTGATAATTATGTAGGGTACTGTGTTAGGATAGGCTAAGTGCTCGGTAAAATACAGTTCTGTACGTATAAGGTGCAGTTTGGACGTATGTTTTGAGTTACGTCGAAATTCGAGTTACGAAGGAGAGTAGGAACGGAACTCCGTCGTAAGTCGAGGACTACCTGTATTTGATGTTTGTCTTTACCTTGTTGCTGAGACTCTGGTTCTCCCTGTCCAGCTCTTGAGTGTGGAGCTGCTGCTCCTGCAGAACGTGGCTCTCCTCCTTCAGTCTCTCTATGGAGGCCTGCAGCTCCCGGTTCTCCTTCTCCAGCTTCAGAACTCGACTGGAAACGCACTCGTTGAGCTCGTGGACCAAAGACTTGCGAGCTGTGGAACAGAGAGTTTCCAGTTAGAAACGGACGGTAACTTCCAGTAAGAGACTGGTGTTGTGTTGGGGCTCGTACTCTCTGTGCTGGTGTTGTCGTGGTTCTTGGCGAGCTGCTCCAGCTCCCAGCCCAGATGAGCAGACTCGTTCATGCTCTGTTTCTGTCCGATCTCCAGCAGCATGTTCTCCTCCACCAGCTCCTCCAGCCTCCGGCGCTCGTTGTCTCGCTCCTGAACAACACAAACACGCACACCCTGTTTGTGTTTGTAACAACGATCACACAACTGAGCAGCTTTAAGTTGACACCGCGACCATAAAATAAGCTCCATGTGCTTCTTTAACTACTGATCCAACTGACTCTTCAGTTTTCTATTTGCAAATACTCGCACATCCTGTTTGACGGGATAATGGGACGTCTACAAATGGACCGTTTATGAAAAATCCAACGTTCAGTGACCTGAAACATTCAGACACAAACATTTCACATTCACCTAAATGAAAATGAACACAGACATTTACAAGCAGCTTTCAGGAAGCGGAAGACTATAGCTGCACGACAAAGTCTAATTTGTAGTTTTGGTTTGAATTAAGGCTGAAAGGTGACATGTACATTTTGTAATCATCGTTAAATCTGGGGGTAAAATGGCATCATTTGATATTTATTTACAGTGCACTGATACATTTTTCAGACTTCTGTTTAGATTCATTAAAATGTTTTTAGTCTGATCTTTTTTAAACTTCTAGAACAGTGTTTTTCCACCACTGTTCCGCGGCGAGTGATCGTCAGGTGTGCCGTGGAAATTATCCAATTTCACTTAACTGGTCTAAAAAGATTTTTTTTAAACAAATTAATTATCTAATAATATGCCATTTTCGAGTGTCTGTGCTGTGGTAGTGTCTAGCGGCGTAATAGATGAACGTGACATGTAGCAGTGACAGCATTGCATTCTAGCTAGCTGCTAGCAAGACTATGACAGTGATGGAAAAGTTTTTGAAAAGAAAAAATACCAACTCCGATTTAGTCCCTGGACAATATTCGGCCCCAGATGTAGGCCCTAGTATAAGTGGATATCAGAAGAAGGCAGATACCGTGAGCTCGAGACAGTACAGTGAGTTACATTTCGTTTGGATTTACTTTTTTTTTCATTCATTCAACCTTTATTTAGTCAGGTAAATCTTTTGAACCTCATGGGCTCATTTACGAAAGCGACCTGCTAAAACTAAAGAACAATGAACAGCAGTGGTAGAATTTCCTTAAACAATAAACAAACAAACAATAAACAATAGAAAACAAAAGAGAAAAAAACAAAAGAATGTTTTTTTTTTTTAACAAAGTATCAAAAAACTAGCAAAACATTGAAAACTAGCAAAACATTACCGGGGACGCAACAACACCGACTCCGTTGTGCTTGGTGTGCGGTGAGAAGCTATCCAACAGTTCTATGGTAAGTTTGTAAAACACTTTGAAGTTTTCTACAACCTCTTTAAATTTAAGACCACATTGTTGTGGTACTGTTCGGGTGTATTTTTGAAGACATGTTAAGTGCAATTTGAAATAAGAAATATAAAATATGATAAAAATACATTTTTGTGTTTATTTCATTCCTAGTCAAGACACTTTGATAAGAATGACTATATATTTAATATAGACGGATACAGAGTATCTTTCTTTACAATTTTGGTTGGTGGTGTGCCTCGTGATTTGTTCAATGAAAACACTGTGCCTTGGCTCAAAAAAGGTTGAAAAACACTGCTCTAGAAAACGCTCAGTGTGATGTTGTACCATCTCCAGGTCGTTGATCTTAGATCGCAGCAACAGGTTGTCTTTCTCCAGTGTGTGCAGTTTATCACAGCGCCCTCTGGAGGCGGACAGCTGCTCCTCCAACAACACCTTCGTCTCCAGCAGAGTCACGTTGTCCTCGCGAAGCTCCTGAATGACCACGGAAACAAAGATTCATCGACCGGACCGTCAGAAGCAGCTGCTCAATGAGTCAGGATTTATTTAGCGATGCCGTTTTGTCGGTCAGACATCGGTCACATCATCGGGGCTGTTTTTTTTTTTTAGATAGTGGAGTAACTTACTGTACAACAATCAAAACTGAAACCGTATCAGGTCTCCTAAAAGCAGCTGCACAGATGAGCCCTGGAGTCAGATTGTTGGTTGACAGGTTGTGCTGACAGATGGTGTGATGTTGTATGAAGTGTGTTCATTTGTGTGTGTGTGTGTAGATACAGTTTCACACACAATCTGGTAAGTTTGGGAACATCACACGAAAGATCCGTCGGTACCTCCACTCTGGTCTTGTAGAAGTGCACGTCGTTGAGCTTCTCTTTACATCTGACAAGTTCTGCCTCCAGCCGATCGACTCGAGACGCTCGCTCCCTCAGAGAGTCCACCTCGTCCCGGTACACTCGGACCGACCGGGCCTCACAGGACAGAGACTGGTTCTGAAACACACACATCATCATCATCATCATGCATCACTGGCTTTATTGCTTTGTTAAAATAATAAATACAGGTGACCCCCTACCTACGACTCCATCGACCTACGAACAACGGGACCTACGAACGTATCATATTTAATAAAAATATGACATTACTGTATTAAAAAAAAAAATTTTTTTTTTTTGTGTTTAAATGTTCTTAATTTCATGTGTACAGCACTTTGTTGCAGCTGTGGTTGTTTTAAAGGCTTTATAAATAATAATTATGATAAAAATGATCATTTCTGATCATTTTTGTCATGATTGCGCAATAATTGTGCAACTTCCGGTCATAACAGGAAGAAGGTCTCCAGTTTTCACGGTCACAAGTTAAGGCAGAACACCGGAGGCCATCTTAGGCTGCTTTGAAAGTCTCCAGTTTACAGGGTCACTAGTTACAGCAGAACACCGGACGCCATCTTAGGTCAGTTTCGGCTGCAGGGAGCCGGCCTTTGAAGACTGGTGACCAGGATGGCTTCATATGGATTAATTACTAGCTGGAAACGTCTCTGTGAGCTCTGTGGACGTCTCAGGCTGGAGCAGCAGCTGCAGATTGATCGCCGCACCGCCGCTCCAACACCAGCTCATGGCCTGGCTAGCAGAAGCTAACACAGGCCTCGAGCAGCTGCCGTGGGTCGCTCGCCGGCCGCCGCGCTGCTCGGCCCGACAACAACAACACATGGCAACCTAAGATGTCGGCTTTGACCATCTCAAAGTAAGAAATTATATTTTTATTTATTCTGTAAATGTGAATAGCAATGTTTAACATTACAGTACACTACTGTACATGCTTAAATGTGTGCGCGGCGGTCCGTTAGCGGTATTTCCGCGAGCTACGAACGGAATAAGGACCTACGAACGGGACGCTATTTTCACCCCCTAGCTACGGCAGAATCGAGCTGCGAACAGTTCTTATGTCCCAAACTCGTACGTAAGTAGGGGGTTTGCTGTAAATGTGCTAAGATAATTTAAAACATTGTTGAAACATACTTGTGTTAAATGTGTGGACATTATTTTTCGTGTGTTTTATTATTGTAATAAAACTAGTTTCTGTTAAACAGCATGTTTTATTAATCTTAAACCGAAGCAGCTGAAGAGAAACATCTAAACTTTTAAATTTAGTTTACACAACGTTGTATATTTGTTAGTTTCATATGAAAATTTTCAAGTTTTTAGCAACACAGTCTCTTTATCCAGATGTGAAACTACCGTCTAAAATATGACCTCACCTCTTGTTTTACTCTCTGTAACTCCTGATCCAGTCGCTCCACTTCATGCTTTGAATCCATAAGCTGCTCAGTTTTCTCTTCCCTGCAAACACACAAATGTATTGAAGTTGTAGATTTCCACATTAATCAGAATAAAATCAATCCCAACATCTGACTTGGCAACAAATACACAAAGTAAACTGATTTTTCCATGAATATTTTATGGTATTTGGTTAAATTGTCTAGAAACTTTATAGCCGTGTGAAAGTTTTCAGTAATCCTTCAGAGACGTGGATCCTTGATGTGATTAAACTGCACATTTATCGGCACCAGACAGCAGAATAAGGTGAGCCGACTGTATAATGACTTCCAGCTGCTGTTTATCACCAAATTGCAGCTCTGACACAAATAATATTCACTCAAACTTCCTGGAATCCAAGGACTTAAAGTGTGTGAGAACTGCTGCTTTGTTCTCTCTGGAAGATTTCTTTAGCTGTGAATCTCAAACGTAACATCGAACAGGTCTTGGAGGATCTTGTGTCTTTGGTTTGAAACTTCTCATAATGTTTTGTCTTTTTTGTTTTCTGTGACTGATGGACTCACAGTTCTTGTCTGTATCTGCGGAGTTTGGCCTTGACATCAGCAAGCTCCACAGACAGATGCTGCTTCTCTTCCTTGGTCAGTCCAGACGATGGCGTTTCTCCGTTGTTCACTCCCACGCCTTCAGAGCTCTTCCTGCGCTCTGAGCCGCTCACCCCCAGGTTCCTGCAGAATTCCTGGGGCTGCTGACTGGATAAATAGTCCCTCTCTTGGGTCAGATCCACAATCACCTGGAAGGCAGGGTGGCTGTATTCTTTATATAAACGAAAATTACATGTTCATGTTCTACTGCCAGAAGAAAATCTATGAAAACTTAGGATAATAAGATGCCATATAAAGTAAAAAATAGTTGGAACATTATAAACTAATCCATTATTTACTTCACAACAAAACTAAATGCACTTTAATATGAGGCTCAAATGCATTATCTTGCAGCAGCTGGACTAAAAATAGCTGGATAACTTAAAGATAATAGTTAATCTGAGCCAAACAGTTTGCGTTGATGCATCAGATGAAAGACAAATCAAATTAGGTAACAAATAAAACAAAAAGGAGCCCGATTTGCGTTGGTCAAAGGCGTAGAACAATCTGAGAACAGCAGCTTTCCTCTCACTGCGCACGACTTCTTAAGTTGGAACAAGATGCTGAGCAGCATCGAACATGAGCCAAGAGACTGCAGAGACGCTTTGGTGTAAGAAGTGCATCTTAATTTGGGACAGCTATTAAGAGAACGGCATTGTCAGCTTTTATGTTTGAAAATAAAAGCATGGATGAACAAATATTCCAATCTTTGGTAAATTTAAAATATTTCAGTGTTTTTGACTCTGATAAACCAAAATAAAAGAAGTTTTAGAAGAAGTCGAGTGTGTTGACTGGATACAGAATCAGACATAACATGTGCCACTTAAAATCTAAAATTAATCTGACTTCTTCAGAGGAATTATGTATTTAAAGATAAAAATGAGCTGTCTGAACATTCTTACTCCAAATTATTGATAATTTGCTTCATCAGTCATTTTCTTCACAGCATCAGAGCTAAAGAAAAGTATCTGATCTTCACTTGCAGTTTATAATTATAAACTTATTTATAACTGTGTACAATTTATAATTGTACACAAAGTGTACACAGGGATAATAAAACATCTGAATGGCGGTGTAAGCCTGATGGAGGTCGCCGTGATCATCTCTCCGTACCTCAGTAGCTTTGTCTCGCTGGTCGATGAGTTGCCGTAGCGACACTGCCATATTACGGGACAGGGGCTCCATCTCTTCCGGACCGAGCTCCGCTCCTTCCTCCAGCCAGGACAGGTCGAGAACGTTCAGCTGGTTGTGAGTTACCTGCAAACAGAAATGGACACACAAAACATACTGATAACAAATAACATTCAACCAAACAAAAAGGTGGAGAAGTCAGGTCACGACCCTCGACTATTTTCATCCAACCAGCTTCTGTTACTTTAAACTCAAGCTGGAGCTGAAATAAAAACTGTCTTTTTGTAGTGTCTTAGTTAATTAGTAAAATTATAGCTGACATTATAGCACAAGGGTTAGTGGTTTATTAGCCGAGTGGTTTATTAGCTATTTGCTAAAATATACACGGAAATAAAACGGAAGCTAACACGAGACGATTCAGTCTCTAAAAAAAAAAGAATAAAAAAATTGCATTTTATCTCAAATGTCTCATACAGGTCAACAGTTTGTAAATGAAACCCATATAATTACACTCTGTAAGCTAAAAAAATATCCGCCAAGTGGTTTATGAGCTATTTATCTTAATAGTAGGCATCTGTTTATGGTAGCTAACCGCTAACAACGAAGCTAAAATATCTATTTTTTTTTATCTCAAACATCTCATAAAACTAGTCAGTTGTAAATGTCCATACAGTGATTACATTCTGTAAGTTTGATAAAAATCTGTCCTGTGGTTCTTGACTTATCTTGCTAACAAACAGCTAACAAACCCAGCAAACAGAAGTTACCTCCAGAGCAGGAGGCCGGGCAGCGACAGAGTCAGTCCGGGCAGAGGAGGCTTTTTTCAGACACATGAGCTGGAAATGGTCGGTGGACTCTCTGGAAGTGTCCCTAGCGGACAAAAGTGGTACTGCACCATTTTTTGCCAAAATGAAAAACGGTCATATCTGAGCCAAAAATTGGTCTAAAAATATGGGGAAAAAATCCATAAATAGGTCTCACCTCTCTATAGGTCGCAGGGCATGCAAATTACGCAAAAAGCCGCGACCTATAGTCCGAAAAATACGGTACCAATTTGATTGAACTTTGTGTCTTTGAACCTTTAAATACTCAACGCTGACCTGAATAAATGTGTCTCTGGTTTTGTTATATTTCATTAAAAACTGTTCTTTACATTACTTGAACATTGTTTTCTTGTTTACACTTTGCATGATGGAAGTGTGGACGCTTGTGTGTGGTGAACAGTTTGTGGAGTGTCTGATGAAAAACAAAGTCGGGGTTATTCTCTGCAAGTTTGAAGAAGCATCATTCTTCTGAACCGACCTCCTGGATGTGACACACGATGGCAGCCTGGGTCTCAATGTCCAGCAGTTTGATCTTCTCAATCATCTCCTCTTTTCGCTCACACTGAGCAAACACACAGAAAAGAAAACATTACAAACTGCACGCCGGTGGTTTTATTTTGTTATTTTTTTGTGTGCGTCAGAGAAATAGGAGGAAATCTGGTTGGATGCAAAACTGAAGATTGTTGGGAACATGCTTATTGGTCTGAACAAAGAGTTAGTTTGTACAAAATAAACACAATTTTCATGTGCGTCCCCCCTCCCACCCTCCCTCGCCCGTCCCATTCATTGCTCCCTTTTTGGCCTTCCTCTTTCCTGAAACCAGTCGAACCAGTGCGGAAAGACAAAGAAGAGAAGGTAGAGTGGGAGACAAATTAGGAACTTGGGAAGGAAGGAACAAAAGATAAGATGAAAAAAGCTCTGCTGCAACAGGAGAGGTGGAACTGACTGAAAACAAACAGAAACCACCAGCGTCTCCCACTCCCACCTGAATATAATCTCTTGTTTATCTCCGACACACCACACTTGGCTTTTACTACCTTCAGAGCCACTCAAAACCAACTTCAACATATTCTCATACATTAACGTCTTTCAGCGTCTTTGAGAAGGACGCTTCATCTGATAATCCTGACAGCTGATTCCTGCAGCAAATCAACGATTCGTTTATTTAAACCATGAAGCCCAACCCACACCCAGTCCCACCCTGCGCCTTGTCGCTCGCCACAATCGAGACTTGTGCTCAGACATGCAAAACTAAAGAGACGTACACATTTCCTGGGATAAGCTGTGTGTGTGTGTGTGCGTGTGTGTTACCTGCACAGCACAACCGAGGATCAGCAACAAAAGTCTTTTCAGTTCTTCCATGCTTTTCGCTGAGGACGGACAAAGGACAGGATAATGCTGAATATCAGCCACAACAGACTATTCAAAGCTGAACATAAAAAGTCTCGACAGGGGAAAGGTTCAAACGTCTCCAGATAGTTTGTGGGGGCTGCATGCAGCACACCTCAGGCAAGGAGAAACATTCCTCTGAAAATAATCAGGTACAAGAACCGAAGTAATGAAGCGGCCAAAGCTCTAAGAAAAACTAAAGAGTCCAAGAAACTACTGATTAAGATCCACTTTTTTTTTTTTTAAATCACTAAGCACGTCTGGCTGCCTGGAAATAATTTTTAAGGAATTAGAATTTCTACTGTATTTTCTGCCGTAAATGTCACACTGTCGTATAAGTTCCATATCGGTCCAAATATGTCTAATAAATTGGAAAAATCCATTAAAATATTGCTTCGCCATATAAATCGCATCCATTATGCGTCACCGCTGACAACCCAGAAATGTGGGCCAGTGTTGTGCCAAAAATCGATTGGCTGCCAAATGGCGGCCTCGGGAACATGCATAGGACTTTAACAAGAATTTAACACTTAAAAACAATTATTTGTTTGCTCGGCTGTGTCTCAGTTGAACTTCTACTTAATAAATGCACTTCAATGGTCA
Source organism: Garcialebias charrua (assembly GCA_038048925.1). Taxonomy (NCBI): domain Eukaryota; kingdom Metazoa; phylum Chordata; class Actinopteri; order Cyprinodontiformes; family Rivulidae; genus Garcialebias; species Garcialebias charrua. The sequence continues at coordinate 8,014 of JBBPBX010011896.1, read as the reverse complement.
AATTAGCTGCATTTCACCAGGCAGCTGATTTGATGGTTATTTCAAGTGCGCAGAATGAAGGTGGCAGGCTATGGCAAGCTAATTGTGTCATTAATAGCCACTTTTAACTATTACATGATACAATGGCATGCCATACTACTTGACTGCCATCTAGCAGCTGAAAATGGTAGTGTTCAATATTTTCAGTCAGAATGAATGAAAATAGGCATATCTCAGACAAAAATTGGTTTAAATATGGGGAAAAAAAATCAATAAATACGTCGCTTTGGCATTTAAGTCATAGGGTATGTAAATTATGCAAAAGAACGCAACTTATACACCAAACAATATGGTACCTCAATTAAGTCTTCTCATCACACAAATAGTTCAGGGTTGCAATAAGAAATTGAAATAATTTTATACAAAAGGATAAATCTGTTTGAGAAATACCTACTGATTCTGAAGTTACAATCAAGTGTCTGTGACAGAAAAACATTTGTTCTTGCGTCTGCTGTGTAGGTAAGTGTGTTACCTGATATTGGATCCTTGGCGATGTGGAGAATGTTGGGAAGGGGCATGACGATCAACTGCTGCAGAGTTTCCTGCAGGACAGACGGTCGGGGTTAGCATGGTGAAAGAAGAAAAAAAAAAAAGAGTAAACAAAGTCTAAATGTTAGAATGATACATGAGCATTTTATTCCGTTTGTGAAAACACTGCAAACGTTGCAAGAACACCAAGACTATTTAACTGACATTTGAAACCATCACTTTTGAGAAAAACATTTGGTTGTGTGAGTCATTCTAAATTAAAACTTAGAAAAAGAACAACCCCTGAAACTTTTAAGAATCATTCGGCCTTTCCTTCTTTCTCTCCATCGTTATTCGTTTTTGTTCTTGATTTGCTATTAATGTCTAATTCTAATCAGCACCTATAATTCTTTAACGTTCATATTCTGGCTGGAGAATAGGCTGTATGCCACCGACTTCCGTTTTAGCACTTCCGCATTCATGGGACAGACGGCGCACTTCCGGTTCACAGCCACAGGATGGCGTTCTTTTCTGCTTCACTCGATCTCTGCAGGACTTGCCGACAGTTGGTCAATGATGTGTACAGAATTATTCAGACCTTGTCTAAAGCGCCCACATCTAAGAAGGACAAAGGATTTAAGCTTTATGTGTCCAACTACATAAATAACTCTGAAGGTAAGTCGGTGTTTGTTTTCAGTTCACCAAACTGCATCATAGGCTAACACACAGCTAACATAGTTAGCCTTGAGTAAACGTGTTTTGTGTGTACAATGTTTCTGATTAACACAAATGTTAGTTTCAAACAAGGAGGCAGGAGAAATCACAGTTAGGGCTGAGTGTTTACAGAAGCCCCACTTTGAGTCAAAGCCACCTGACAGTTTAGTTTCAAACAAGGAGGCAGGAGATTCAGAGCAGATTTAGAAACAAAAGTTATTTTAATTCAAGTTTGTTTACAAAACTTGAGTTGAAGTTAAATATCAGACAATATAAACTCTTTATATTCAACAGATGTCTGCCATATGGTTTTGTGAATCTCACTGTAGCAGCTCTTAATAAGAGATGTTTTCTTTCACTGTAGCACACCGCAGGTAGTGATGAGGAGGGAGCCAGCTGGTCCAGCCTGGATGTTTGTGAGCTGAGATCGGATCAAAACACCAAAACACCAAACAAGTGGTTCGACTGATGCACTGAGGACGAAGGACAGATGATCCATGGAAACCCTCTGTGTGGATGGTTGAAGAGCTGCTTCATCTTTGTCTGACTGATTACATGTTTTTAAATCTCCAATAGCAGTCAAGGAAGCTGTGACTTAAAAGTCAGAAGATGTAATGCTATAAACTGTTTAAATCCTGTGCCTCATTTAGCTTGACTCATACATTTTGTACAGTAATGTAACATCATCAAATTTGTTTTTAATAAAAAGGACTAAAAAACTGGACTCTAAGCCTGTCTAAAACCAAAATACACATTTTTTGGGTGATAATACATCAATGAAGACAAAGTCAGAATGTCTTGAACATTTTATTTTCTCACAAGTAGTAAGTAGTGTGACTGTAGTGTCAGGTCATTTAAGAACAGGAAGAACTCATCAACGGGCTGCAGGATATGGGTTGAGGAGGTGGAGTGGATAAATAATCAATAAATAACACTGCACAACTGGTAATAACTAATAATTAAATCTCAATGTCACTACTTCTGCAATTACCTGTCACACAACATGTGTAATGTGGATTATGTGCATACATATATATGTGTATATATATATATATATATAAAACTGTATGTGCATGTTAGCTTATATTACTAGCTTGAAATACTTGCAGTAGTTCATTCAAATTCATCCTGCAGCATCGTTGTATCCAGCCATGTTTACTGTCTCTCTTCAGGACTTTGTGAATATTATAATTACTTTGTCACTTTGCATGCTTTTAGGATTGTTTGTTCTTTGATTTTTAGCAACTCAAATCGGATCTTCTCATCCTGAGCATTTCATTGTACTGTTAAGTTAACTCTGTGTTAAGCTGTATATGACAAATAAACACAACTTGAACTTGATGGGGAGTTCCTCTCAGTTCTTGGTGAACACTGACCATGGATAACAGAACAGCGCAGTCATGGGCCAGAAACACATCAGGAGGTCAGATGATGCAAACCTGGGGAAAAAAAAAAAGTGTTCATATTTACCTACCGGTACATAACATAAAAAAACCAAACAGATAACAGGTCAGATGATGCAAACCTGGGGAAAAAAAAAAAGTGTTCATATTTACCTACCGGTACATAACATAAAAAAACCAAACAGTGAAACAGTTCTGGTTTCATATTAAAGGAAACTGCATATTTCAGAGGTGTAACAGCCATGAAGCTACTAAGAGTTTACAAACACATTTACAGATTAGAAAACGTGTTAAAATCTGAATATTATTTTAAAAATATGTAGTTACAAACTTTTATTAAATCACTCATCATGACTCCAACATTAAATCTACAAGTGCAGGATGTGGAGTCGAGTCATATTCATGTTTCTTACTGAGCTGCAGCTGCTGTTGTGTTCTCCTCCTCGCTGTCCTCTCTGCTGCTTCTCTCCCAAAGCCCCGGTCATGGAAGGGATAATTATTCCACTGGAACAATGCAGGTACAGCTCATTTTTAACCACTGTTTGATGCTGGCTCTTGAATATTCTGAGGTTTAAAACGCCAGCTACAACCGAGTGTTAGCTTTAAGGCTAACTCGGTTAGCCACGAACTCTGGCATTAAAATATAAAAAACTAAGCGCTCTATTGTACCTGCTATTCACTGGACACAACGGCACACAACAAATCTCTCTTGTTGTACCAGTAGCTCGCAGATAATTTACCTTTTGTGTCTTTTACATGGTCTAGTTCTAGAAGCTACCGCTAACAACAACTGCTGTCGACCAGAACCGGAAGTGCAATGTATGTCCCGCATTTTAACGGAAGTACGTCACCACTACCCGTGGCATACAGCCTATTTGACACAGATTAGGAAATGTTTAATTATTTTCCACTGTAATAAAGCAGAAACTAACTTTTCCTTGATTTGGTCAATACAGTAGTTTGTTCGATATTTCATATAAACAACAGCTAGAGATTATTCAGAATAACGTTTTTTTGTTCTTCTTAGAAGTAGAAAATAAAAATAAATTAGGGTTGTACTGGAAGTTTTTCTCAAGACCGTAGAAGGGGTTAAAAAAAGATCCGAGCTCTAAAGAGTGTTTGAACGAGCGGCTTCTCCCGTTTATGATGGCAACATTAACAAGTGGGCGTGAAAGTAGAATCATCCGCCTCCTGCAAGTCAACTTTGACCAGAATACCTTTTGTCGAAACGAATCGACTGACCCAGACAGTGTGAGTGTGTGTCATATTGTGTGTAGACAAGCAGCCAACAGGAAACACCCTACTGCTGTCGACAGAGTGTGTCCAGGAAAGAAACGGCCAGCTAGGAGGGAAAGCTTTCCATTCCAGAATATCCTCTCCCGTTTCCCCGCACAGCTTTTGTGCACAAACTTTAAAAATAATAAAAATACTTTAAATCAAAGAGGATTTTAGCAGCTGACACATGTCAAGAGTCAGCAGAGCAAAACAACACAACACATGCTGTTCGGAGGCGAGACAACGACTCAGGGGAGTAAGGTCACATAGGAAGATGTTTAGTGCAGAGGGGAGGCAGGTTGATGTGACTGTCAGAGGAGCAGAGTGTGTGTGCGTGTGTGTGTGTGTGGGTGGGTGGGGGGTCCTGGGTGTTGTGGGAATAGGAAAGCGACAATCAGCAGGAAAGGGCTGGCTGCAATAACACAGTAAACACACACACACACCTGCACCACACACGGTGGAATAAACAAAAACCTCCTGATTGGACCAACAGCAGATTATATGCTGGTCTCAGATTATATGCTGGTCTCACAACGAGCTGAAGAGGCTCGTCTGCCGAAGCATCGACTTACTGCAGCTACAACAGCTTCACATCAGTGACTTTACCAGATACAGTTACCATGGTCCAAACACAAAGCAGCAATGTGATAGCCCCCCACACACACACACATATACACACAGAGCGTGAATAAAATATGTGAGCTGCCTAGCAGATGTCTTCAAAGCAGAGTAAGGTTGCTGAAATGCACCATCAGTCTGGAAGCTTTGCCAACAAACTTTCACTCGTCATAGCAAAAAACAAAAACAAAACGCACAAACTATAAACTAAAAACCATCCTGCAAGCAACAGCTGATTAGTCACCAAAGACCAGGTTAAAAAACAGCTCAAAATGTAATCCATAATTGCCTGTTTATGGGCACTGCCATGTTGTATTTGTGGGACACAATAGAGATTTGGGGCTCAAGCCCCGCCCACTCCCCCTCAAACAATCACACAATGTCACATGACTTTTCCTTTAAGCACAAAACAATGACAGCTAAATGTGTTGCAAAAATAAATATTTGAGCATTAAGCAACAAGGTAAGAACAATGTAAATTCAGCATTTAAACAAATATTTGGGGTGAATTAATTTGTTTTCTTATTCGTTTACATCAAGTGGGCGGGGTTTAAAACTCGTGTTGGAACCAGCCCACAGGGACCACTGTTCCCCCTTCAGTTTCAGCTTCCAGGAACTTTTCGTTGTGTGTGGGTGTGTACCAGTATTAGTGCCAGCTCGTGTCAATGGACAATCTCCTGAAGCATCATCACCAGCAGGATCGAACACTTCAATCTAACAAGCGATCAACAGAGACGACTACTGGTACACTGACCCAGATGCACGAGGCCTAAATCCATGGCCTACTAATACAGCGGGCTTACACTTCTAATCCAAGATCAATAAACTGCTGGAAGCAGAAAGATCTGACTTCAGCTAAGCTTCACAATTTGGTGTTTCCAGAACTTTCTCACTTCAAATGGACTCTAATCTTTCCTCTCTAATCCTTTTTGTGCAGTGGCTGAAGAAAACTAGACTTGTCTTAAAAGTACAACATCTGAAGATTTTATATTTTATTAAAATTTCTTGTTATAGTAAGATTGAATGGGTCTACAACATACAAAGCTGCAGAAAAGTATATGATTTTTTTTTTTAATCAGTTACATGTTGCAGTCCAATAAAACTAGATCATGTGCCCATTTGAGCAAAAGATGACCAAAAATTATAGAAGTGGGGAAAAAAATAAAAAGTTAAAATATTGACCAAGGGGTGTCCAGTCCTGGTCCTGGGGGGCCACTACACTGCATGTTTTAGTAGTTTGTTTGCTGGTAATCGCCCACCGAGTCAGATCAGGTGTGTTGGAGCAGAGGAACATCTAAAACATGCAGGATAGTGGCCCCCGAGGACCAGGATCGGACATTCCCGCACATATTGGTTGAATTAAAAAATCAACCAACCAATCAGCATCTGCAAAATCCTGAAGGAAATATTAGTATTGTTTAATTACTAAATATTTAACCATATTCATCAGTTTGTCTATGCTTGACTACAGGTAGTCCTCGACTTACGACGGTCTCGAGTTACGACGTTTCGTGGTTACGACACGCATCTCCGTAAAAATAAATTTAAAAAATATATATATTTTGACATTTTTATTTTGAAAAGCCAAGTTCAAATTCCAGCGTAGGAATGGATCTCCGTCGTAAGTCGAGGACTACCTGTACTTGGTTCCATCACAGATATGGAGCATTTTAAGTCTAATCTTAAAACCTTTTTATTCAGGCAGGTATTTATTTAATTGTTTTAATGCAGTTTCCGGTTTTACGTTCTAAACGTAGCGGCTGAGAAATACTGCCCTGTACTCTCTAAAAAAGCTAAGTCTGGTCCTCTGGACATTCAAAAAACAAAACAAAACTTGATGGAGCAAGCTGGACAGGCAGCAGCTGTGGAAAAGTAGCTGTTTTATGGACGGCGGTTTTACGACGTAAACAAATGGAGTATCCGGAGGAGGGACGGAGGAAATGGCTTCACCAGCATTCCAGAGTAGGAAATTAACTCTTTTTTCCCTTCATTATGGCTCTGAAATGTATGTGTGTTTTGATAATTATGTAGGGTACTGTGTTAAGATAGGCTAAGTGCTTGGTAAAATACAGTACTGTACGTATAAGGAAGTATTTACGTATGTTCCGACTTGCGTCAAAATTCGAGTTACGACGCAGCGTAGGAATGGATCTCCGTCGTAAGTCGAGGACTACCTGTACTTGGTTCCATCACAGATATGGAGCATTTTAAGTCTAATCTTTTTATTCAGGCAGGCTTTTAATACCTAGCAGTTCTTAGGCAATCACGCTATGTTTTAATTGTTGTCTGTTTTTTTTTATTCTTAATTGTTTTTAACTTCTGTATTGTGCAGCACTTTGTTCACCTTTTTGGCTGCTGGAAAGGGCTCTATAAATAAAGTTTGACTGATTGATTGATTGGTGCAGGACTGGCAATGCAAAGAACGTCGTAAACTACAAAGTTCCTGGAGAAACTCTTGACGAGGACGTGCGTGGCGGCCAGTTTAGCGTTCCATCAGGCATTTTCAATTAGGAAAATGATGTTTGCAAATTACATCGCCATGGTAACTCTAAATGACAATAACGGTGTTGAGCCGGCCGTTTTGATATAACATATGTGGGGGTACACATTGTGGTTTGGGATGCTTTAAAGTTGATGGAAGAGTTGAGATATAAAGTTAAGAAACCCTTGTCAGGTGGATAATAATAGGTGGCTGCATTTCTAGGCAACCCCCAATAAAATGAAAATGTAAATAAATACATTTATCTTTTTTCTTTCAAAGACTGTTGGTGTGGGGTGGGCAGCGACGCAAAGAGCTAAAACTCTTTAGAATCAATAAAAGTTGTGGTTTGGATGGTTTGATTCTGCAACGATTATAAAATGTTTTACCTCCAAAGTTTTTGTGACTTCTCACTGACAAAGATCAGTTTGTGTTGGGAAACAGAAAAAACTACGTCGTGAGGTTGAGAATTATTACTTCCTCCACCGGTCGTTCAGCTTTACACCTGAAAATCTTTCTGAGATGACGGCACACTTACACACACACACACACACACTTACACACACACACACACACTCGTGCACCTACAGGCCGGCCTGCGTGTTTGTGAGAGCACGAAGAAGTAGGACAGAGGATACGGAGTTCAAAACATCCCATAAAGGCTCGGGGGCTTTGTTCTGGCGTTCCCATGGTAACCAAGGAGGGGTGAAAGGAGAGGAGAAAAGGGGTGAGGAAAGGAGGAGTTCTGCTTAAGTTACTGAACAACAATAAAAATGTGTTTCCCAGAGTTTCACACGCTCACATCAAGTCGTGCAGAATCAGATTTGTATCCGGTGGAGTCTTTTCCTCAGCTTTAAATTAAAAAAAAAGAAAAGAGCTGCAGCTTTTTATGTCAGCAATCAACTGTTTGATTGATAAACTCAGTTAATCAATAATTCATCTAATGTATAGACAGAAACACAGCAAGTGTGACCAGAGTAAACTGTGTTCAGAGACATGGTATCAGGTTACTACCCCC
>JBBPBX010011895.1:30184-43525 GCA_038048925.1 Garcialebias charrua | reverse complement strand
ATTAGGGGTGCAGGAAAAAAAATCAATTTTTTTTAAAGAATCTAGATTCTTAGTCCTGGCGATTCAGAATCGATTCTAAAAGCCCCAAAATCGATTTTTTTTTTTTTTTACATTAAAACCCAAAAGATAAAGAAAATAAAACCATATCTCATAGTATATGAAAGAATACATAAAATGAAAGGTGGCAGAAAGAAGAAGAAATCTGACCCGAACCAGTGACCTCCAGGACCCGATAAGGATAAAGCGGGTAAAGATGATGGATAGATGGCTTTTGTTGAAAAGATTTACCAAACAAATCTTTTAAACAAAATCCATCCATACACATTTGAAACATGGATGAATGCAATATGATTTTGAAGTCTATTTTATTTTGAGTTAAATGTTTATGCAATACAGTAGGCTGAAATCTTTGTTTACGTTTGTATTTTGAATTATTTGTGATGGACTGGAGACATGTCCAGGGTGTCCCCTGCCTCTCGCACAGTGACTGCTGGATATAGGCACCAGTGACCTCCGGGACCCGATTAAAGCTGCTGCATTCTATTCATATACCCATCTGCTCACAATTCAGGCTGCTGTATTTATACTGTATTATTTGACATTATTAATGTTTGCTACAAGCATACATTATTGTTTTAAATAAATGTTTTATTTGTTTACATTATTGTTTAATCTTTTCATGATTTCAATTGAAAAAAAGTCAGAATCAAAAATCGATTCTGAATCAAAAATCGATTCTGAATCGCAAATCGATCCTGGAATGAAAATCGTTTTAGAATCGAAAATCGATTTTTAATCGAATCGGTGCATCAAAAATTGGAATCGAATCGATTCTCCAGACACAGAGATTCGCACCCCTACAATTTACCATGAAATATTAGTTCACCCAGTGCTGTTTCTATGTCTTTGTGAGCAAATTAATAGGAGAATACTCGAACCACTAAAAGACAACTGTGGATTTAGGATGCGAGAAAGAGGAGGAGAGCTACGTCTGTAGCATCTTAGCTAGCATGCAGCTAGCTTAGTGCCAACCTCTTGTTGTGCCATGCTTTGTAAAATAGTTATTGAATAAAGTGTTTACCGGTACTTACGTAGTACTTTACGTAGGTAAAAGCAGATGTTTAACAACCTGTTAAGTTAGAAAAATTTGAGTTATTCATTTTGTACTGTTACTGGAAGATTATTATTGTTTGAACCGATTGTTTGAAAAAAGGGGCAGATAAAACAAGATTTTTCTTCTTTCTGCTACCTTTCATTTTTTATGTTTTGTATGTTATAATTTATGTTTTTTTTTTTTTTTTATGAACAAATTTTATAAATAAAAAAATACTTAAAAAAAATACACCAGAATGCAGGAAATGGCATCTACTTTATTCAACATTTTCTGGGGGAGGAACCCCAGACCCCAAGTTTTACAAATGCTTCTGATGCTAATGGCGCAACCCACTGGAAAACATCTTTACCCCAAACGTTGGCGTGAACTGTTGGAATCAGCCCGGTTTGTCTGTTAGCAAAATATTTCAATGACCACTGGATGGATATCAATGAAGCTTTCAGAAAATAAAAACGAAATAATTTTTGGTGGATGTGCAATTCCAGTTGGCAGCAACAACCAATCACTATTAGCCTACACAAAAATGTGTATAGCTCAGTGAATGTTAAGAATATGGTGTGACAGCAGTTGACAGTGACTCACAACACATACTCCAAGATCATGCCAGAAGAGATCTAAGTTGTGCACTTGTTTAAGGCCTTTAATTATTCATATGCTTCTATTTACTGCTGCTACAAATTTTATTAATCTAATAATTTGTTTTACCCATTACGATAAGGTTAAAACACTCAATGACAGAGGCTATAAATCCAGAGGAGGCTGCTCATATAGAAGAGTTTTTAAGGCGGGGTAGAGATGTCCTGCATGGGGGCACAGCACATGGAAAGAACAATTAAGTTGATGACACGATAGAATAAGGGCATGATAGACACAGACCACTGACTCTGAGCACCATAAAACTGGTAACAAACGGGTTACATACTATTTTTGTACTGCATGGACACACACGCCCATACACACACACACACACACAGAGCGCTCAGGTTTGGGTGATAACCAAGTCACGCTACAACGCAATCAAAAGCTGCTGCCTCCTCTAGCCTCATTTATTCTCTTGCCAGCTTTAATAGAGGGTGAGATGTCAAACCAAAGTCATACTGAACATAACACACACACACACACACACACAAACCACAGATATCATAGAAACATATGCAAGCATGCTGACACAGCACACGCGGCAACAACATATGACCTGAGTGTCTTTAATACTTCTGTTGACACTTGTTTAGAGCTTTACAATCCTAAAGATTTTCTATCCAGTCGTTCTGTTGCAGTAAAGGTTTTTCTGAACTGCTCCAGACAATGGTTAGATAGTCATGGAAAAGTCTAATCCTCTTAAACTCTCTGACATTTGACAGTTTTGTATGAAGATAAAGCACTCTGTTCTTGGATGTGTACCATTTTCCTCTGAACAGCCAGTGACATTATCTGTGATGCATATTTTATTTTGTCTTCATTGTGCCAAAGTATTTGTTGTTTTGACAGATTTGGGACTGGCAGCCAACGAAACAAAGATGTTCTGGTTTTGACAGTCTGCAGTCATTTCTCTTTAATTGTAAATTAGCAATAGTTTTCACAAATGTTGTGTTGTTGTTTTTTAACAACGGATACAAAATATGTATTTTGTGAAGCAGTCTTTTAAAGAGCAGAAACTTAAAAGTGAGTGCCCAATGAGTATATATTTAAGTTTAGGTGACAGTGGAAAATGTCATTAGCTCAGTGTCAGGCTGAGGTCTGGACTGCAGTATTTTGATTGTCTTCTTTTAAAGACTTTTTTTGTAGATGTGCTGCTAAGCTAATCAACTCACTTCTCTCTAAATTTCAGCTATAAAAGTGTTAAAATGTTCCCTTTGGTGGAACATAAGATTAACAAAGACCAAAGATTTTTATAAAGAATATGAGATCAAACAAAAAGTGTATTTTAAAATAGGGTTATAAAGATTTTTTCTATAAAATCGAAAGTCTTTTGTTCCCAAAGTGTATTTAGTGCTATTTGGTAATGGGTGGAGGATGCTTTTTTTTTTTTAGGTATATTAATCTTTAAGCTTATCTTTGGTATGCACAGTTTTATATGCATGGGATGTAATTAGAGCAGACAGGTATGGAAATTTCGGCTATCTCTCTGATGCTATACTGGGCGGGTAATGCGGCCATTGATAACTGATATAATGGCTGAAAATATTTTAGCTTTGTCCACCCCCAAGGATTCAAGAAAACAGCGAGTGGAGTGGGGCTCGTTAATTTAGCTCAGCTGTTAGCAACCACGAAGCTAAGCAAATCAGATCCACGCTATACATAGTCCTACAGTAGGTTTACAAGTTGTGCACTGGTTAATAAAAACCATCTGCCTAAAGTGCGTTCATATTTTCTATCCTCCACTCTTCACCATAAAGTTAACAAGTGTGTTACAAAAATATAAATTAAACAAAGAAATGTGTTTCCCTGTTCATTGTTTAAACAGTCACATATGGTGAAGGTCTAATTAGTATTGACAGCAGCAAAGTTTATTTTTCTTTGCAGAGAAGTAAAGATTTCAGACAATGCATTTCATTGAGGACGACAAAGATAACCTTATTAACACTGGATGGCCTCACAAACTGGAAGCTCAATCTGACAGGACTGTTGCTATAACTACAGACAACAGGGATAATGTCATTAAGGAGGTGCAACAGAACACTAACGTTAGCATGCTAACTTGAGAGGAACATAGATAATGACAAATGGGTTGGAGGATTGAAGAGAAAAGATCAGTAAACTTACCAGGCTCTGTTCAGTAAAATATGCTACACAGTATTGCTCCCTACTTCTGCTGTGTTGAACGTGAAAGTGAAACTTAAGTGAACAGCAATGAGTTGAAAGTAGTCTTCATGCGCCCTCTGCTGGTTACATTGTACAATTACGGCAGGTTCCTAGTATTTTAGGGTTGAAAGTTAGAAGTGTTGATATCAATGCATATGGGACAATTATGACCAATACTGATAGGTCCACAAACACTTATATCGGCGTAAAATATTGGCCCTATCGATAAATCGGTCGGGCTATAGTTGTAAAAATTATTATGAAATAAATTAATTCAAGCCATGTACGGAAGTAATTCACACATTACTATAAAAATGAACCCTTGTACATTTGTGTCTTGACAATATCACGTCATATAGGAACTGTGCTTTCTGAACAATTATGGAAGTTATTTGTATTTTAAATTCTGAATTTGGAACATGTCTCCACTGAATCTCCCAAGACAACAAACGGCTAAATCGTCTTAGAAAGGTCTTTCAAACGGACTCAAGATCAGTTCATAAAGTGTACTTTTTTTTTACCAGCATACACACTTTTCTTTTTTGCCTTTCAGCCAGAAATGTTATAGCAACAATCATGAAGGGTTAAACTCAAGTGAAAGTAAATGTGAATTCCAAATCATGCGTGAATACACAAAGTTGTTTGTGAATGCCTCCAGTGCACGCATGTAAATATATGTCTTACAGTGTTTGGAATGATTACCGTACAAATGTATGTCTGTGCAACACTTTCTCCACGTGAGCAGCAGCTGCAGCATAAACCCTCGAGCCATCTCCAGGCGAAGCCCAAACAGTGTCCCACCAGCTGGCTTCCTGCATCCCTTCCTTAGCATTAAGTGTCCAGCGTTTATTGAAAGCCACTCAACCTAAACATACAATTCTTATTGTTGCTCCAGAGTCGATTCAGTGGAGGTCAGTCATAGAAAAATTATTTTGTTGTAAGTATAGATTCAAACTACAGTACATTGATTGGAGTGTCCTTTACAGGTGTAAGTACCTACTGAAGGAATCAGATGAGCTTTCTAGTGTCACTTTTGTTGTCAGGGGAGTGAATCAATGCCACAATCTAGCTTCTTCTTGAATGTGGTTGAAACAAATGCAATTAGCCCAAAGAGTCTACAACTTAGGAACTAATCAAACTGCTTTATCAGAGTACAGGGGACAACTACCTTTCAACAATCTTCTAGGGCTGGTGATCAATCCTCCACAGTCTTGTCACACTGAAAGTGGAGTGTTTGCATGAAAGTGTGAAAGATTTTAGGGGGAATTTCTTTTTTTTCGGGGGGTGGACAGACTTGAAGAGTAAAAACGAATGAAGTCAGGTGTCCTTTTGTGACCTGATCCCAGTTTTCCATTACGCCCTCCTTTAATCACAGCGAGTGACAGGAAGCGATGAAAGGAAGGTTGAGGGATGACGAGGAGATGAAGGGATTTGGGAAGAAAGGATTGGAGTCATGGCACCATGTGTGTGTGTGCGTGTGTGTGAAATGCAATAAACGTTTGGAATGAGCCTCAGGGCGTTTCCTTCGTTTCAAAGTTATTTCAACCCAAATCCTGTTGACTGGCTGTACTTGGAAAACACAAGAATACACATCTGTGCTCATGACAACATTTAGTACACTCAGCCTCTGTTAGGGGTTTGTCTGAGAAGTCCATGTGTATTCTCCTCTACCTGAGCATTGTTTGCATGATTTCATTTCCTTTCAAACTAAACTCTCCATGGCTTTGTTTCATATCTAGGATGCGGAGTCCAGGGGGCTCTTAATAACCTCATTTCCAAACATAATAAGATGAAAATGAGATTGTTTCTGCTGATGCAAGGATGGTCTGAGAGTTCTGGACGACTTGGGAGACTCGGCTCCTCTCCGCTTCAGTAACATCACGTACCTTTGCCTCTCACAAAATTCCAATTTGTGCATTCATTTAGCCCGTACCGACTCTTTGTGTCTAATTTATTCTTAAAATAAAGCCACTAATGCGCTCAGGTATTGGCTGATTTGTAAGCACGACAGGATCATTTTAATCCTGTGATGAATTTCTGATTCTCTGTAAATTATTTGCTTCATTACTTTTTTTATTTGCTTAATTTCCTTTAGATTGCTTAAACTTGATACTTCAACAATTTTTTTTTTTACATTTTGTTTGTAGAACAATTTAAAAAATGACGCAGGTTGACAAAAATACCTTGAACTGTGAGCTGGGCCTGTGCTTCAATGGTAGAGTTGAGATTTTCCCCTACACAGGTATATGTACCAGCATCTTCCACTGCAATGTTGGAGATCTGGAGACTGCCGCCCCCCAGCACTTCCACCCGACCATCACTGGAAACAGAATGAAACAAAAATGTGAGAAAGAATGAACAAATGTTGGATTTGATAGAAATTCAGTAAGTCTAACTCCATTAAGTTGACATAATATCCCATGAAGGAGCTCTCACCATTACAGTCATCCAGACAAAGAATATATTATCCCTACAACGGGATAAAAAAATTTAATGTACCGTACTTTCCAACGTATAAGTCAGTGTTTTTTGCGTCAGTCCTGCGACTTATACACCGAAGCAACTTCCAGGTGTTTGCATTTTTCCCCCCCCATATTCATAACGCAATTTTTGACTGACACTTTAAATTTCTAAGAACTGCAACAGCGAGTCCTCCAGTGTGCGCTTGCTTCACTCAGCTGGCGCAGGCGGAGGAACGCTGGGGGGCTAGCAGCTTCGGCCGTAATGGATGGATGTATGGATGGATAAATGGATGGCAATGTGCCGTCCAGGCAAAATGAAGCTGTTTTGACCATTAAATAAATGCATAATAAACACGACGGGTCAGCGGTGGCACATAATAAATGCAACATATGTGTTATTTTCTCTTTGTGATGCTTTTTTGACTGATGCGACTTATACGGCAGAAAATATGGTAATAACATTCACATTTTATATGAAAAAAAAATCCTTTCTGATTAAAAAGTAACGATTGTGCTCTCAAAAACCTATTGATAAGTTTAGCTCTATCATTTGACTTTTTATTTTTATTATTCATTTGTCCACTTTAACAAACAATGACAAACAAAAATAAACAACTGCTGAACTGTCACTAAGAAAATCTCTAAAAAAAAAAGTACAAGCCCACCATCCCTTGAACTAATACCAAGCATTTCATGTCAGGCCCAAAAAATTAAACCACTGACCCACTTTTAGCCATTGTTGTGTTGCTACAGTTGATTCACTGGTGACATCTAAAAGTTCAACAGTTATAGATATATATCCAATAGCTTTGCTTGCTGGTTCATGAGAAATTTTGCTAACAGAAAGGCAGAGTTGACTCCAGCAGTTAACAACAAAGCTTTAGGAAAACATGTTGCATGAGTAGCTCTCTGAGTCTGTAGAGGATGACCCTCAGCTCCTATCACACCAAATTTTACCTCAACAAATGTACATTTGACTGACTAATAGCCATTTTTGTATTTGTTAGGATCAATTTGCTGTGGCTGATATCTTGAAAAAGTAATCTGTAATGTGTGTACGGTATATATATACTGTATATATATACAGCAAACCCTCGACCTACGTCACCTGCGACCTACGGCAACTCAGACTTACGATTTTATCATATTTAATAAAAATATGATAAAAAAAAATATATATATATATTATTATTATTATTATTTTTTTTTATGTTATTAATTTCATGTGTATAGCACTTTGTTGCAGCTGTGGTTGTTTTAAATGGCTTTATAAATAAAGTATAATTATTAATATTACGTTTTAATTACAATTTGATCGTATTTACGCAACTTCCGGTCGTTTCCGGTCGCCATTTTACAACAGAACTGCGCTCAATGGAGCTCCAGAGGCTACTGTCAGCTGGCTCCGTGTGCCCGATCAGGGTTGCCTCATACGGATAAATTAGCTGGAAACACTCGGTCAACTCTGTGGACGTCTCAGGCCCGGAGGAGCAGCCGCGGATCGCCCCGCGATGGCTCCAACAACTTCGCCCGACATGCTAACGACAGCAGCTAACAGAGCAGCAAACACAGGCGAAGACACCGAGCCAACATGCCGCGGAGGGGCCATCTACGGCCGGGAGCTCGCCGCAAATGTCCGCCTGGCAGTCGGGGGACACCGAGCTAACGCGGAGATACAAAGCCGATGCCTGAGCAGCCGCGGATCGCCCCGCGATGGCTCCAACAACTTCGCCCGACATGCTAACGACAGCAGCTAACAGAGCAGCAAACACAGGCGAAGACACCGAGCCGACATGCCGCGGAGGGGCCATCTACGGCCGGGAGCTCGCCGCAAATGTCCGCCTGGCAGTCGGGGGACACCGAGCTAACGCGGAGATACAAAGCCGACAGCCTTTTTGAATGAACTGACATGCTAACCATTGCTGCTAACCGTAGCTAACGCCGAGCTTGTTTTGGATGGAGGACATCGCGGAGAAACGGCTTTCAGTAAGTTTTTTTTTTTTCTGGCTCCAAATGTATGAAGTTAAGAAGCTAACAGTCCTTCTTTTAAACAGTTTTGACCACGTGTGTGCGTGTGGAGCGTAAGGAAGCTGGGGGAGCTCGGACGGGTGCGAGCTGATGCTAAAAGACGAAGGCAGGCTTTGACCAGCTCAAAGTAAGACATTATATTTTTTATTTATTGTACAGTATTCATTTACTGTACAGTTCTGTGCATGTTTATGGCCTAGTATGTCTGCTTTTTTAGTCTCATGCCATTAAATATGTGTGCGGCGCTCCGTTAGCGGTATAGCCGCGACCTATGTCAGAAACGCGGACCTACGACAGGCAGGTGTTTTTGGTCCGCGAGGTACGACAAAATCGACCTAAGTCACACACGTAGGTCCCTATCCCTGACGTAACTCGAGGGGTACCTGTATATATATATATATATATATATATATATATATATATATATATATATATATATATATATATATATATATATATATATATATATATATATATATATATATACAGGAAACCCTCGAGGTACGACACCCGCGACCTACGGCAACTCAGACTTACGATTTTATCATATTTAATAAAAATATGATTAAAAAAAAAAATAAATATTATTATTATTTTTTTTGTTTTGTTTAAATGTTATTAATTTCATGTGTACAGCACTTTGTTGCAGCTGTGGTTGTTTTAAATGGCTTTATAAATAAAGTATAATTATTAATATTTTGTTTTTATTACAATTTTATCGTATTTACGCAACTTCCGGTCGTTTCCGGTCGCCATTTTACAATTGCCAACTGCGGTCCAAGGAGCTCCACCATAAAGGCTCCTGTCAGCTGGCTCTAGAGGACCGTGTGTCCGATCAGGGTTGCCTCATACGGATAAATTAGCTGGAAACACTTGGTCAACTCTATGGACGTCTCAGGCCCTTAAGAGCAGCCGCGGATCGCCCCGCGATCGCTCCCACAACGCCGCCCGACATGCTAACGACAGCAGCTAACAGAGCAGCTAACACAGGCGAAGACACCGAGCCGACATGCCGCGGAGGGGCCATCTGCGGCCGGGAGCTCGCCGCAAATGTCCGCCTGGCAGCCTAAGATGTTGGGGGACACCGAGCTAACGCGGAGATACAAAGCCGACAGCCTTTTTGAATGAACTGACATGCTGCTAATGGCGGGGCCTAACCGTAGCTAACGCCGAGCAGTTTGTTTTGGATGGAGGAACATCGCGGAGAAACGGCTTTCAGTAAGTTTTTTTTTTTTCTGGCTCCAAATGTATGAAGTTAAGAAGCTAACAGTCCTTCTTTTAAACAGTTTTGACCACGTGTGTGCGTGTGGAGCGTAAGGAAGCTGGGGGAGCTCGGACGGGTGCGAGCTGATGCTAAAAGACGAAGGCAGGCTTTGACCAGCTCAAAGTAAGACATTATATTTTTTATTTATTGTACAGTATTCATTTACTGTACATGTAAAGTTCTGTGCATGTTAGTATGTCTGCTTGTTCAGTCTCATGCCGTTAAATATGTGTGCGGCGCTCCGTTAGCGGTATAGCCGCGACCTATGTCAGAAACGCGGACCTACGACAGGCAGGTGTTTTTGGTCCGCGAGGTACGACAACATCGACCTAAGTCACACACGTAGGTCCCAATCCCTGACGTAACTCGAGGGTTTGCTGTATATATATTATGCTAACACAACAAATGAACACGACAAACACAGCAAAAATGTAATCACCCGCCTTTTGCCTTTTGGTACTGGGTGACCAAATTCATGCTCTCGTAGTGTATTGAACAGGAACATCAGTGGTTTTGAATGCGGTATAAGACTCAACGTGCAGGAAAAGATGTTTCCATGTTTTATCCTGTGCATGTATTCATTTCATGTGATGTAAGTGGACAACCTGTACCACCTACAGTCTAACTGTAGTTTAAAGACTGCAAGTGCAAGTCTGTGTAGTGTTTGTGCAGCAGCAACACCGAAGACGTTTCATCTTCTGAACAAATCTTTACGTTTTCTTTCATCAGCTGTTGTTAATTAGGATGATGCACATCTGCAAAGTAACACAAGTGACTCCTACTTGAAGAACTTCTGCTCCAATCAGCTAATATAAAATGGCAGCACCATAAGGTGCTCCTATACAGAAATAAACTACATTTTCTATTCTAAATCGTCATAAACAATATTTTCTAATAGGTAAATGCAACACAAGAGAGATGGGAGATGTTAGGTATTTAATCCCTCCCCGCTCCTGAACCAGTGGCCCTCCTTTTTTTTAAACAGTCCCCATTTTATTTTCCCAACAGACTCAAAGATGCAGTGTGTGACCAAGTTCTGTCTCAATTCAGCAGCCACTGGGGCATGGAAGTAGAAGGAGGCCGGGAAAAAAGAAACCCAATCAATAGCTTTAGAGAGAGGAGGCTTTGTTCAGAGAGAGAGAGACGGAGGCACAGGAGAGGTCAGCTCCAGAACATGATCTAAACAGCCGGAGCAAGAAGGAGCAAATGATTGAGTTGATACATTTTGAGTTTGTAAAAATACAATATTGGTTTAAGTTAAATATGTTATTGTTAAATCTAGATAAAACCAATTATATGATATTTAGTAAGAAAAAGATAACTGTTGATGTTCCTTTTAAGATTGATGGCTCTGAGATATGCAGGGTAAGGGAGGTGAAGTTTTTGATGATAAGTTGTCATGGAAACAACACATACATTTTGTAAAAACTAAAATATCTAGGTCTATTGCAGTGCTGTATAGAGTTAGAGATTTACTAAATGATAAAGCACTGTATTTGTTATATAATACAATTATACTCCCACACTTAATTTACTGTATAGATACTTGGGGTACAGCGTGCAAAACTGTAAGCCTATTTTTATTTTACAGAAGAGAGCTATAAGAATTATTACAAGAACACATTACTGCCATCCATCAAATGTTTTGTTTTACAAATTGAAGTTGCTGAAGTTTTATGATTTGGTTGATTCTTTTATTATTGTTCAAAGTTCAGAATTTCTCATTACCCTCAAACATCCAAAGGCTTTTTGTAAAAAGGACTAGTACCGGTACTTACAATCTCAAGGGAACAGATATATTTGTTATGCCACAATACAGAACTAGTTTAAAGAGTAGGTCAACTTTAGTACAGGGAATAGGACTGTGGAATTGTTTGGAACTTGATATTAAAATTGCAAAGTCAATATCTATATTTAAGAAAATGATTAAAACAAATTTTCTGAACAAATATTCATAAATTGGTTTATATGCAAATTACTATTCATGGTTTTGTGTGAGAAATCATTTAATATGTTATTTTTTATATATATATATATATGCGATTGCTATTTGAATTGATTGTTTGAATTAATTTTGTTTGAAGAAGGGGCAGAAATAATAATATTGTTTTCTTCTTCTGCCTCCTTTCATTTCATGTATTGTTTTGTTTTATAATGTGGTTTTGAAAATAATTTTCTTGTGTTTTTTTATTTTATTTTGAAATGAATAAATAAAAAATAAAAAAGAAGGATGGGAAGATGGATGTGTGATAGTTTTTGCACAGAGAAGTAGGGGTACTGTACGTTCAGGTGTAAAACTCAAAGGTGGAGTTGGTTAATGGCGACCAGCTGGAGTTTCCACATCAGCTCAGTTGTCTCGTCTCATGACCAGCTCAGGTTTGACTGCTCTGGACTGAGACCATCGGTCTGTGTTGGAGCCTGAGGTGGAGCACTTGAGTAGCACTCCACCTGATGTTTCCAAGGCCCTGTTCACGTGATAATGGTTTTGAGGGAAACCGTAGCATTTCAGCTGTTTCGGCTGGTTGTGTGCACAACATTTGTTTTCTCTGAAATCAAAGCTTTTTGTACTGCAGGGGGAAACACATCAGCACTAGTTGTGATCACTGTACACTCAGTTTCATGATTTATAATGCACTGAGATGCAAAGTTTTGTGTTTGTTTACAAAAAATGCACAAATCCTAGAGGGGAAAAAATACCAATTTTAATTTAGCGTTGAGGAACATCTCTCTAAATTTATTTAAATATTTTGGGGCTTTTTTCTTTTGCAGACTGGTGAACCTCTGTCCATCTTTCCTGCAAAAAAAAAAAATCACTCTTGAAAATATTCATGTTTTTGCACATTTGTCTTACTGGGCATAAACAATCAAATTCATTGCAAAATGCTATTTCAGTCTTTGTTTAACGCATTTCTGGAAGAAAAAAAAATCTTACCGCATTTTTTGTTGTATAAGTCGCACCTTTTTGTATAAATTTGTAAGTCCTGCGACTTACACACTAAAGCGACTAATATATGTTGTTTCCGCATATTTATAACCCAATTTTGGCAGAGATCTGATGTTTTCATTCATTCTGACATGAAAAATATTAAAAACTACCACTTGCAGCTGCTAGAGAGCGCTCAAGCATTATGGCAAGCCAAGTGCCTCATTAATAGGTAAAAGTGGCTATTAATGAAACACTTGGTTTGCCATATCAAGCCACCTTCGTCTTGCTCCTGAACTCCTGAAGCAAACGTCAAATTAGCTGCATTTCACCGCCCAGGAGGACTGCAGCTGATTTGACCATTAAAGTGTATTTATTAAGGAAAAGTTCAACTGAGACACACATTTGCTTTAGTCAAGCAAACAAATAATTGTTTTTAAGTGTTAATCTTGTTAAATTCTTGTTAAAGTCCTCCCGTGCACGCTTTCGCAGCCGTCATTTGGCAGCCAATCGATTTTTGGCACAGCACCGGCACACATTTCCAGGTGGTCAGTGGTGACGCATAATAGATGCAACTTATACGTACTGTATAGCAAAGCGACATATTTATGTTTTTCCCCCCACTTTATTGGACTTTTTTGGGCTGATGCCACTTATACAGCGGTACAACATGTACGCCGGAAAATACGGTACCTATCTTTTTCCGAAAAAAAAAAATCAGTTTAAATATTTAATATGTTTACTTTGT
>JBBPBX010011895.1:18078-29959 GCA_038048925.1 Garcialebias charrua | reverse complement strand
ACAGGGAAAATAAAAAGTATGAAACTTTCCATTTCAAACCAGGGATTGACCCACCAGGACTGACAGGAAACATGAGCTAATCCAAGGTCTGTAAAGTATGAAAACAGCAAACAGTCCACCCAGGAACATTATGACAGGAAAACATGAAGCAATAAGAGAAACACACAGAATAGAGTGAACTCAGCATGAAACCCAACAGAGAATGTCCTGGGTATGTGAGGTGGGAAACACAGGACCTCAAGCTGCTGCTCTGTTCGTTACTGTAAAAGACCAAAGTCTGCCTCTTCATTGATCATATCTGTGTGTAAGTTTGAGAGTACGGCTTATTCTCCTGAGAGGCTGTGCATGACAATTCTCTGCACACTCAGACAAAAACTCTTACTGAAAGACGTCCACATTTCCAATGCCAGGCATTCCTGCAGCTTCTCTCACCAGGGCGGCTATTCAAACCCTCGGCCCTTTGTGCTCCAGAACAGGCATCGACAGTTTCTTTTGATATTTGTAAAAAAGAAAGAAAGAAAAAAAAAAGAAGAAGATGAAAATACAGCTCGTGTGAAACAGCCAGTCGATTTCTCATTCAGAGCAAGTCTGTCTCAAGTGAAGGCGCTGAAGTGCTTTATCTGGAAAGGGAATATTGTGCTAACAGTATGGAGGATGGTACGGAAGGGTATTGCTCTCATCCATGAAATAATATTTTTTGAGCTTATGTAGTAAAAACGTGATATTATGTAGTAAAAACGTGATAATTATGTAGTAAAAACGTGATATTATGTAGTAAAAACGTGATATTATGTAGTGAAAATGTGATATTATGTAGTGAAAATGTGATATTATGTAGTGAAAACGTGATATTATGTAGTGAAATGTGATATTATGTAGTGAAAACGTGATATTATGTAGTGAAAACGTGATATTATGTAGTGAAAACGTGATATTATGTAGTGAAAACGTGATATTATGTAGTGAAAACGTGATATTATGTAGTGAAAACGTGATATTATGTAGTGAAAATGTGATATTATGTAGTGAAAACGTGATATTATGTAGTAAAAACGTGATATTATGTAGTGAAAACGTGATATTATGTAGTGAAAATGTGATATTATGTAGTGAAAACGTGATATTATGTAGTAAAAACGTGATATTATGTAGTGAAAACGTGATATTATGTAGTGAAAACGTGATATTATGTAGTGAAAACGTGATATTATGTAGTGAAAATGTGATATTATGTAGTGAAAACGTGATATTATGTAGTAAAAACGTGATATTATGTAGTGAAAACGTGATATTATGTAGTGAAAACGTGATATTATGTAGTGAAAACGTGATATTATGTAGTAAAAACGTGATATTATGTAGTAAAACGTGATATTATGTAGTAAAAACATGATATTAGGTAGTGAAAACGTGATATTATGTAGTGAAAATGTGATATTATGTAGTGAAAACGTGATATTATGTAGTAAAAACGTGATATTATGTAGTAAAAACGTGATATTATGTCGTGATATTATGTAGTGAAAATGTGATATTATGTAGTGAAAACGTGATATTATGTAGTGAAAACGTGATAAGTACAGTATAGATGTAGAAACGTACTCATCCACATGGTGGCAGTAGTAGGCATTTTTCCTGCATGGACAACTGGTAAAAAGAGTAAGGACAAGTTTGCCCGTACGCTGTATATGTACTGTGTGTGTACACACATCCACACCCAAAGGGAGCATGACAGGTTTGGTGTTCTTCTGACATACCTCAATGATGTTCAGACAACACAACAAGCTGTTTGTCCAAACAGTCAGCCATTACGTGTTAGCATGCAGGCTAAAAACAGCGCACGGGCGAACTTGTTCTTACTCTTTTTACCAGTTGTTCATGCAGGAAAAAAGCCTACTACTGCCACCATGTGGATGAGTACGTTTCTACATCTATACTTATCACGTTTTCACTACATAATATCACGTTTTCACTACATAATATCATGTTTTTACTACATAATTATCACGTTTTTACTACATAATATCGCGTTTTTACTACTTAAGCTCAAAAAATATTATTTCATGGATGAGAGCAATACCTTTCCGTAGGATGGAGACAAAGAAAGGAAATCTTTTGGGGAGTGGTGGCGCAGACGTTAGAGAAGATGGGCCTGTGATCAGAAAGTTGCAGGTTCAACTCCCCGGATGACAACATCAAAATGTGGGTGGAAAAGGTGAAGCACTCACTCCTGCCTCCACCCTTCATTTGCCCCACTCTGGGCCCTTGAGCAAGGCCCTTAACCCCCACCATCTGCTCTCAAACAGGCCTCTCTTGAAAATGAGTTCTCGAGACTCAATGAGACCACCTGGATAAATAAAAGGTAAATAAAATAATAATAAACCGAGGGTCCCTCGTGCTGTTGAGACGGTGCTTCTCTCTGCTTCTGGTAATTTAAGGACGTCTTTAATGTAAGACTTTTACAGATGTTATGTTTAGTCGCTGATTAGTCTCAAACCTACACACCCAAAGATCTCAGCATTGTCCTCATAAGAATATTTCAGAATAATAAAAGCTCTGTGCAAGATCATTGTTCAAATGAACGGGATCTGAATGGGATTCAGTTTGGTTTGGTGGTTCCTCAGACTGAAGAAGTCCTTCTGATGAAGGATGAAACGTCTCAACAACAACAACAACAACAACAACAACAAAACAGCCCAGATGACCTGACTGAACATTGTTGGATTTATACCTGGATTACTGAGCATGAACTTTGGGATCATTGTTTAAACTTTATTATCCATTAAAGCCAACTCTGTCGGTCTGTTAACAAAATATTATATTAAGCATTGGACATATTTCAACAAAACCTTCAGAGGGTACAGTAATTATTGGAAGTACATCTACAACTGATTCACTTTTGACCTAAACCTACTGAAAGATGGATACCACAGCCAAGTGACCTTAGAAAACACAAAATTGTCTAAAATTCAGTCAGTTTTACAGATGTTGTGTTAGGATCTGGTACAGCTGTAGTTCAGCTACTAACTGATCACCTGAGATGTTGCAGTATTGCAATCTCCAAGCTCTGACCAAAACGGCCAAAACGTTGTTCCTTCTCAGTAAAAGATGATCTTAGTTTAAAAAAACTCCAAGTGTATGGGCAGTGGGAAATCTGCATTATTTCACGCAATGCTAGGCTTTTAATTTTTCATAATGTCTGCCTGTTAATGCAAATGTTTGTATTCATTCCCTAACTGCCCCCTGTCTCCCTCTTTAGATTCACTGAGATGCACCGTGAGTCCCAGTCCTTGTGCAGTTTGAGGTGTTGTGGTTCGATGTAAATTCAACTTGGCTCCTTTTGATAAAAACATAAGCAGCTTCATGAATATGAATCAGATTCAAGGTTAGCAGAAAACAGGAGGATTTCACTCTCAGATATTTCAGCTTATAATGGGGTTTAAAGAGACTAGAAGTTAGTTTAAATACGAGGGGGTAGTGTTGAAGATGTGAGCTACGATATCAGAGAAACGCCTGGGAAAGAAAGAGAGGAAACAAAATCAGACAAGCCAAGGACGTAGAAGAATAAGAACAGACATTAATGTGAGAGATTAATGGGAGCTGCGCTCAGTGCCAACAGCACAGTGATTCAGCCATGAAAATATGTTTGTTTCCCTCCGGCTCGTAATAAAAAGCTGCAGGGCCCTTGAGACCAGAACAACTCCTGCACGCCTCACTTTATTTGCTTTCTCTGGTACCTCACTGGAATTCCCATGGATAAGCTGATAGTTTTGATTGGTGAATATTGCATTGACGCCTGCAGCTCAGAACTTGTATTACATCCTGTTAGAAGGGTCTGGTGGACCTGCAGGTCTTTAGACCCACATGACGCCTGTGTGTCCCGTGATGGGTCCGGTCTACACAGCTGACTGAAACAGACAGCTGGACCACCTCAACTAATTTCTTCGATGCAGAGGAGCAGCGGCTCTACTCCAAGATCCCCCAAATGATGGCGCTCCTCACTTTATCTCTAAGACTGAGCCTGACCATCTTACAGATTTCACTCACATCCCAAACCAAACTATTTCAATCAAACAGCTGATTGAGGTAGATTTTCAAACATTTGATAAATAGTCAAGAAATATGAGTTCCAAACTACAGTACAAGTGAGGAAAACTCAATTTACATCCACGCCGTTTCAGTTTCAACCATTCACTGAAGGTCAGGTCGAGAGGCAGCCAGTTAAGGATAAAAGTCTAAACATCCCTCTTCCCAGTAACCCAGCTCCTTCTAGAGCAGAGGTCTGCAAGCTGCGGCTCTGGGGCCACATGTGGCTCTTTGGTCCCTCTGCAGCGGCTTTTTTAGGCTTTGACCAAAACTAAAAGAAAAATGAATTTTATTTAAATTATTGCAAACAGTGAAAATGGCTAGTTTTAGTAGATTTCCTTTCATTTTCAAATATGTGAAGAATAGTATAAATACAACATGTGGACTACATCAAAGTTTATTGCTACTTCTAGACCCATTGTGGAGTCTTTCTATCCCCCAGAGGGACACTCCCTAGACACACTAAAGAGGAACTCAGAACAAGCGCTCAATACAAAAACTAAAGAGGAAGTGACCAGGAGCCATGCTACATGACGCCTGAACTTCCTCAGGAGAACCAGTGGTTCTACTCTGAGGTCCTGGATACAAAGATCCTCACCTATCTCAAAGTTAAAGTGATTCAAGGGGTGAAGTGTTGATACTAGACCAGTAAATCGACACCACCACAGACTGGAGCAACACCTTCATTACTGTAGATGGAGTTCTGATTCATTGGTCCATCTTTGCCTAATCCCACCATCTCTCATGAAGAAGAACATTGAGATGCCTTCAGCTTTAGTCTGATTCATTGGTCCATCTTTGCCTAATCCCACCATCTCTCATGAAGAAGAACATTGAGATGCCTTCAGCTTTAGTCTGAGACTCACAGCCAGCTGCTACTGCTCTTGAAACATCACAGAAACGTGAGTGCTGCTTTGATAAACCGTATACTATTTAAAGGTAAAAGAGTATTCAAATACAAATTAACAACAGCTGTTTAGTAATTGGTTCATAATGTTATCCCACCACATTCACAACTAAAGGAGCATTTTTGAAGGCACACGTTCCACCAAGATAATTCAAAGAAACTTTCTAAAATGCAACAAAACTTGACGGGCTGTGCCTTTAGCCATGTGCTCCCTCCCCACAAAGTTTCAAATAAAACACTTTGATGGTTTTAGTTTTATGTTAAAAATCAGATATAACGCTGTTCTGATGAAGAAAACCGTAAAGGGTTTTAAGATATATAAGTAGAACATTTCATTTCAATCTTAATAATGGACACTTAAAAACAGAGCCAGTAAGATTTACAGCAGAGCTGTTGCTGCAAAAAGATTAGATTTTACAGGTGGAGAGGAAATTACTTCTATCCTCAAACAAAATAAATAATTTAATATCCCCCACACCCCCCGGCGAGCTAAGGCTGAAAAAGTTATGTGCTGTGCGTTTGAGGTACTGCTGCATCCATTTCTTCCAAGGATATCTAAAACACCAGCTGGAGCTCCATCGCTTGGCTTTTCAGAAGGAAATAGGAGCTTAGCACAAGTTTGACTTTAATCTCACCGACTCTGAGGAAAGGAGCGAGAAAATTCAGCAGCGGACGGATAAACAGATAGGACTAACACGTGACACTGATCACAGGGCTCGGTCCTCACTCTGACAGAAGAATCACCACAACAGGCTGCACGTTTGTGTTTGTTTGAGAGGAAAAATGTTCAGCCTCACGCCTTTTCACTCTGTCGGCTACAGTGAAAATACCTTCTGAAAAACACAAGAACTGAGACGAACATCATGAAATGGTTGAAAACAAATCAGTGAGACGATCTAATGATGTGGGTTTTAAAGGCAGCAAGGTGCAAAGCATGATAAGATTTTGAGAGTCACTTTATGAATTCATTTAAAGCAGGCCGTTGTGGGTGATTGCATCTGAAGGACTGAAATTTTAAAACGACGCAGTCTTTCCCCGTCTTGGCCGTGCAGTTTTCTCAAAGGCTGTCGAATTACTTCTTCGGTGTTGCATCTCTAAACAAATCTTTATAAAAGTGTTGTTGCTTTGAACTCGGTGCCGTTTTCAAGCTTGTTTGTCTGTCGTGGAAGTAAACATCTTATAAACTGCCAGAGAGATTTTAATGGAACTCTCAACGTAATCAACGGATGTAAATCTCAGCTGGTTAACATTCGGAGACATCCTGAGTCAATATGGCCGACACAGCCATTCAACCTCAGCAAAAACAAACATGTCTTTAACTCGGTCAGTTACATAGATAATGAGCTACATTTGGTGTGGTAGTAACTGAGAGTCATCCCCAACTCACACTGCACGTGTTAACTGATTGTTCAACAAAGTTCAGTCATGTCATCTGGACATTTTTATTTTATTTTTTGACATTTTGTCTTTCATACAAAGGACTTCATCAGTCCGAGGAGCCACAACAAACTGTGTCCCACAAGCAGCACACCCACATATGGACCAACCAGTTTGATGGTGATAACATAGCTTATGGGGCCCACCCTCTCCCCCGTTGACTCCTCTGAGGCAGCCATCACCAAATTGGTTTAAAACATCAAAGTTCATGAGCAATGAACTTAATGAACTGATTATTCTAGTTCTGTGTTTAAAACTTTGCCTTTAACTATGGAGGAAACAGTTTGTTAGCAAAATATCCCACTGGATAGTTTAAAATGGAACTCTCAAAAAGCAATCATTAAAAGAACACCTGCGACGGATAAAAATTTAAAGTCAACATGATTCAAGACAAACCCCACTGCTAATTAACGTTAGCGGACACAAAAAGAGCTACACCTGTTAATGTACACATAATGGACTCAACTTTGGAGTGGTAGTACCGGTAGCTTAGAGGCTCAAAACTCTGTGCTTAACCAACGCATCAAGTAACGCGGAGGGACCCTGAGCCCAAGCATCAATATATGATGAGTAGGGAGTGAGAACATGTTGACCTGGCAAAATGAAGCTGATTTGACCATTAAAGTGCATTTATTAAGTAAAAGTTAAAATGAGACACACCTTTACTATAATGTCGAGCAAAGAAATAATTGTTTTAGGTGATTATCTTGTTAAATTTCGAAGAAATGCACAGCAAGGCACCCTCTGCGCGTTTATATTTCCGCGTATCGGCTTTTGAAATGCAGCTGAGTTGACCAACAAAGTGCATTTATTAAGCAAAAGTTAGACTGAGGCACATGTTTGCTATAATGTTGAGCAAACAAATGATTGTTTTCAAGTATTAATCTTGTTAAATTCTTGTTAACGTCCTCCCGTGCACGACACCCCATGGCCGCCATTTGACAGCCAAATTATTTTTGGCACAACACCGGCCCACATTCCCGGGTTGTCAGCTGTGACGTGTAACAAACGTGACGTGTCAGCAGTGATGTATATAGATGCGACGTATATGGTGAAGTGACTTATTTATCATTTTTTCCACTTTATTAGGCATACTTTGTATTTGAACTGATGCGACTTATAGGGCAGTGTGACATGTACGGCGGAAAATACAGTAAATGTTAAGAAGTCTACAATTTCAACAGGATGTTCTCATTCACATGACTTTATGCCTTTCAAAGTAAAACCCACATCTATCCTCTTTTCTGTAGCTGCCAGTGTGACCACATAGATATGAATTAGCAGGTGGAACTCTACAAATCTGACAGATTTTTTGGCTGAAGATGTATCTCTCCATGGAAAATGTATCTGGTTTGTAGAGAATTTTTCATTTAAACCCCCATCACTAACATTTCTTCATGCTTAAAGAAATATTTACATACGGTGACATTGACAGCGGAGTAATGAGCCATTTTTCATTTTCTTCACGTCTCTCTGGTCTCCCAAGATGACGTTAAAAAAACTCCCTGTTGAAAATAAAAGGCGAGGCTCTCCATCTCCATGTATTTGTATATAACTACAGTACTGTATATATGCTCGCACCTGGAAACAGCCAAGTGTGCAAAGTGTGATGCCTGTTTCTAAGATGGAGACATGTGCACAGTGTGCAGCGCCGTCCAATTTGAAACAAATCTTGCAAACACCAACCTCCACTCCTCATACACAAGTAAATGTAATACGCACAATCACATTTAAATAAGTGTGAGCAGAGATGGAGGGGCGAAGACAGACGACTCTGAGGCTTCGGATGATGGTTGATTTGCATGCTCCGTCAATCCCCCCGCTGCTGGCCGACATGCATAATTCATCCATTTTTATTGACTGCTGGGGAATTCTGTTAGGTGATGGAGTGATACTCCTAAGAACAAAAGATGACTGTCCTTTTACTGAGTGTTACCAAGACCCGCACGTAGGAGGAAATTCAAAGGGCTGTTTCTCTGCAGACCAATACGTGGGGATGTTATCAATGACACGCAGGGCGTTTGCTAAGGATAAATGTTGACCGAAGAGCTCGGAGCACTGCATCATGTGTCACCGTGTTGCTAAGACTAACCTGAATTAATGGGGACTTTGGTGTCCTTAGGAACAGACCTGGTCTGAACCTGAATGAACACGAGGGAAGGGCCAGAACAACAAGGAACACAAAAACAGACCTGTACTGCAGAATTAGCTAGGTAGTGATTACTACCGGTAAGTACCGTATCTGTTTAATGTGGATTTAATGCAATTCATCTGCTAAATGTCTGATGAGACAAATGAGGAGCATCAGGTTGAGTTGGTTCTCTTTGAATTTACTGACACAAATGCTGAAATGACTTGGATTGTCCCAAAAGACACCATCAGCTTTGTTTCATTGTCCTTCCTTACACAACAATGGACCAAGTACAGGTGGTCCCCGATTTACGAGCACATCGACTTACGAGGTTCCGAATTTACGAGCTATCATATTTACAAAAAATATGAAATTAAAAATTATTATTATTATTTTTTGTGTTTAAATGTTCTTAATTTCATGTGTACACCACTTTGTTGCAACTGTGGTTGTTTTAAATGGCTTTATAAATAAAGTATTATTATTATAATTACAGTAGAGTACATACTTTTTAATTTTTAAGCCGATTTTACAACGTTTGCAGCAGTTTCCGCCAGTTTCCGCCAGTTTTCGGCAATGCCCACAAGTTTAGCCTTAGCCAGTTAGCTCCAGCCTCGTAGCTCCAGCCGACAGCCGGCTTTGTCCGAATCCAATCAGAGGTTCCTGCGCTCGGATACATGATCTGGAGCTGAACGGTGGTTTTGTGGAGGAACGGATGGGCGAAGCAAAACTACACTGTTGACTGCGTGAAGCAGCAGCAAGCCGGACCGGAGTAGCAATGAGCTAACATTAGCCAGATAGCTCCAGCAGCCTCGTAGCTCCAGCCGACAGCCGGCTTTGTGCGATCAGAGGTTCCTGGAACTCGCCTCGATGTCGGACTGGCAGCCTAAGATATCGGGGGACACCGAGCTAACTTGGAGAAACAAAGCCGACAGCCTTTTTGGAGGGGCTAACATGCTAACA
Source organism: Garcialebias charrua (assembly GCA_038048925.1). Taxonomy (NCBI): domain Eukaryota; kingdom Metazoa; phylum Chordata; class Actinopteri; order Cyprinodontiformes; family Rivulidae; genus Garcialebias; species Garcialebias charrua. The sequence continues at coordinate 20,435 of JBBPBX010011895.1, read as the reverse complement.
AGCGCAGGCCTAATGGTGGTGGCTAACAACAGCTAATGCGCGCAGATGGTTTTGGATGGACGGACACCGCGGAGAAACCGCTTTCAGTAAGTTATTAAATCTTTTTCTGGCTCCAAATGTATGGCGTTAACAAGCTAACAGTCCTTCCTGTAAACAGCTTGGACCGACGTGGAGCTACACGAAGCGGAGCTCGGACGTGCAAGAGCTAACATGCAAACAGACAGAGACAAGCTGCAGCTCAAAGTAAGAAATTATTTTTTTTATTATTTATGTATGTGTTTTTTTAAATAATTTTTATAATTAGGATAGGCGAAGTGCTTGTTAACTTGGTAACTGTTCATTACCGTACATGTACGTGTATCAGTGGCGGCTCGTGCGGTATACAGTATAAAGGTGATCCCCGATTTACGAGATTTTCATCTTACGAGATAGTCGTAGTAACGGAACTCGCTCGTAAGTCGGGGACCCACCTGTACACTAGTCCCTCGCTACTTCAGAGTTCGACATTAGCAGACTCGCTCTTTCGCAGTTTATCAACGATTGTCAACTTTAACAGACATGTGACATGTGTCACTCATGTGATTGGGACGGTACAGATAAAAAGTTAATGAAAAAAAAAAACTTCGGACAGGCGCCGCAATTTTGTAGTTCTCTTTCAATAAGCCTACCGTATACTGTATCGCTAGTCCAAAATAACTACATTACCCAGAAGCCAACAGCGCTTCTGGCTGCTGAAATGGAGGAAAAGTTTCGATCCGATCCGAACCTGACTAAAAATTTCGGCCCTTATTCATAGTGACTTCTGCGCTCAGTGGCTGTAGAAAGCTGATCAGAACCGGTGTTACACCATATTCTGTGACCATCGTATATTGTGACCATAGGGGGCGTTGTTGCATTTTTACATTATACTTTACAATACCTGATAAACACTGTTATGTTCTGTGACTGTCTATATTTCCATCATAACCATGATTTTAGTGGGCAGATGTTAAAGGTGCTATGTGTAACTTTCTGTAGAGTGCAGAACTTAGAAATATTTTCAACAGGCAAAGCATTCTGGTCCCTCCCCCTCAGAGCCATATATGGCTCTGCTCCCCCTGGCCCTGCTGAAATTCAAATTCAAGCTCTGTTTTTATTGGCTGATTCAAATTCAAGCTCTGTTTTTATTGGCTGGTTACAAACTCTGTTTTTATTGGCTGGTTAACGGCGGGTCACTCTGTGTTTTTAGTGTTTTTATAAATGCTGATAGAGAAGCAAGGGGACTATAGTTTTTTTCAGAGATTACTTTGTCTAACATCAGTCTGTCAGTAGATAGTGACAGAGTGAAGAAATATGTTAAAAATATATTGTTAGAAAAGTTACAGACTGCATTACAAAGTTACATAGTGCAGCGTTAATTTTTATTCTTTGGAGGAAGGAGGCTGACTCTCTCCTTCCTCTAAGGAATAAAACGTAAAATCTGATCACTAATATCATGACTATTATGAAAATATAGACGGTCACAGATATTGTGACCACACTGTAACTTATGGAAAAACATTAAATACTTGAGCCAAACTTTTCTGCTGACTCTCTACTTCCTCTAAGGAATATAAAGTAACGTCTGACCACTAATATCATGACTACAGTATTATGAAAATATAGATGTCACAGAATACAAAGTATGATAGTGTTTATCAGGTATTGCAAAGTATGATGTAAAAATGCAACAGCACCCCCTGTGGTCACAATATATGAAGGTCACAGAATATGGTGTAACACCAGACCAAAACCGGACCAGCCTCCTTGATCAACCTGAGAGCTGCTTGCCGGCTCACAGGGAGCCTCTCGAGCGGGGAGGTGTTGCTTGGAGCAGTGGCAATTTTAGCCTCTTTTGGGGTTGTCTTTTGGTGATGCTCAAGCACCGCTAAATTTTAACTCAGCTGAGCTTTCTATATTAGATATTTAATAAAGTGTTTACTAATGTAGGTAAACGTAGATGTTTAACAGCCTGTTAAAATACACCAGAATGCAGGAAATGGCATCTATTTTATTTAAAAAAAATTGGGGGGGGGGGGACTCCCAGACCCCCACCCCCTCAACCCCTGTGTCCCCCCCAACATTATGAATGCTTCTGAAGCCAATGGCCACCACATTGTTCAAGCCAAGGGCCATTATAAGCACTAGGGGGCTAAGCACCCCTAAAGGGCAGATTCTAGAACCGCCCCTGGCATCGAGGTCAGGTGTCTTCTCCGGAGCTCACCCAGACTTTTTTCATTGGATTCTTCTGGATTATTTGGACTCAATCTGGACCATTGTGGGATTTTGTGCTGGCTCTCTGAAGGTCTGTCTCTATCTCTCTTTATAAAACCTTAAAA
>JBBPBX010011895.1:0-16555 GCA_038048925.1 Garcialebias charrua | reverse complement strand
TCACGTTTCTGCCAAAGACGGAACCAGAGCAAATCCAGCTGCTGACTGGACCTGGTTCATTGCCACCTCAGTGCACCCTCCTGCCAGAGGGACTTCCCTCAGCTCTGGAAGACAGCATAAGAAGTCTCATGGTGGTAAGAGATGTGCTTTGCTTTATTATTTTTTTAATGCCAAGGTAAATTTGTGTTCTGAAAGACTGACAAATGCTGATGGATGTTTAAACAAATTTTCAGGCTGCCAAGACATCTGAAGGGGAGTCGAAACTCAAGTTCTTCAATCCAGTTATCAACTCAATCCTGCTGGAGTGAGTTATCCTATTGCAAAAAGCTAGATATTTAAAACTGCCATTTTAATGTATTTTATGTGGTATAAGTAGGTGGTATTATATGTATTTTCACTGGATGTGCTAAACTCTATTTTATTGGCAAAAGTAAATATTACAAAACATTAGGGATGCACGATATTATTGATATTATCGACATGGTATATCGGCCGATATAGCGTTAAAGTTCAGTATCGGACATCGGCCATTCCATCAAAATAAGTCGGATATAAAAGGTGATTTATTTATTTATTTTTTATTTTTTGTACGACAACTCTGTGACGTGGATTCCGATCACAGCGGAGAGGAAGAAGTCAAAATGTCGGCGGTGTGGATGTTTTTGTTTTGTCGAGGATATCTGATTCCAAAGATTTTTGGACTACATTGAGCCTCGCTACTTTGTCCCCAGTCAGATATTTTTCCAACGTAGACTTACCAGAGTTACAAGCCGTCATTTCCAACATCATTGAGAAGCTAAAAGCTGATAGCACTTCGTGAGTTTTACCACAGACATTTGGAGGTCGTGTTGGCTCCGTTAGCATGATTAGTCTTATGGAACAATGGATAGACAAAAACTTTGAACTTAAGGCTGTCCTTCATGCACAAGAGTGCAGAGGATCCCACACTGCAGCTAGGAACCTGGAACATACCTCCACAAGTGAGACAGCATTGCGGGTGCCGGCTAATGCTAATATTTAATACTTTTCATTTAATATCAGCTACGGCTGTTACTGAATATGTCACCAGCTCCTACAGTTGTTAAACATTTTTGTAGCAAATAAGCCTAAATAAGAGGGCTATGTTCTGACAAAGGAAAGTATATAAAAATATCTATCGGTTATCGGCCAAATACGTTTTAACATATTGAATATCGGCCAAAAATCCAATATCGTGCATCCCTTCAAAGTATGAATGACATGTTACTGAAGGAGACTGTAAACAAGCAGCGGATAGTTTGGTCGTCCTTATACATTGAGTATATTAAGTTCATGTTTTGGTCCAGCATTGAGTTGCAGTGTCAGGAGCAAAGCGGCCAGCTCCGCTCCAAAGTCTACAGACACCTGTCCTCGTTCATGCCCTGCAGCAAAGACACGCTTTTAAAACGAGCAAAGAAGCTGCTGGTCACGCATGAGGTGAGCGCGCTGGGGTTCAGATCAAGGTCTTGGGCTGTACAGTATGTTCAGAACTCGTTTCTTTAAATTTCTATACAGGATCCGCCTCATGTAGAAGGTTCCCTTCAGGAACTGAAGGAGGCGATTGACCGATCAATGCCGGAGCAGGTGGCACGCTTTCTTGAAAACTGTCGAGCACACGAACACCTCAAGATTTCAAAGTAAGTTCATTAGCACTGATGGAGAACAGTAAATTATCTAACTTGCCCTTTCATCACAAACTTCGTTAAACAAATTTTCCAATTTCACCAAGACTTTGATAAATAAAAGATACAATCTTTCCGGAATATAGGTCGCGGCTTTTTATCATTTTTTTTTCATGGCCTGCGACCTATATTCAGGTGCAACCTATTTATGGCTTTTTATAAAATAAGCTGATTTGGAATCATTTATTAACAAAAATTAAACTGAGACACACTCTTACAATAATGTCAGCTAACAAATATATTTTTTAGGTGTTTATCCTGCTAAAATTATTCATTTATTAAAGAAAAGTTCAGCTCAGACACATATTTGCTATAATTTTTATCAAACAAATAATTGTTTTTAAGTGTTAATCTTCTTAAAAGCCTTGCTGTGTGCTCCTGTGGCAGACATTTGCAGCAGAGCTAAACACGGTCCACATTTTGACGTAGGTGCGACCTATATTCAGGTGCGACCTATGGATTTTTCCAATTCTTTGGAAATAATTGGACAATGCGACCTATATTCAGGTGTGACCTATATTCCAGAAAATACAGTATAGAAGTTCCAACTGGAGCCGTAGATCTGCATTACCGGTTAAAGCAAACTGTAGGTTTATATTGTATTTGACTTAACTGTTAGTTTTTGGAGGGTACAACTCGTGTCTAAAGAAATGAACCTTACAGGCCCGGAGCTTCTTCATATGTAGAGCTTTTGTCTCCATCAGGTCAACTGAGGAGGAAACTGCCGAGGACAAAGGTGGGAGAAGAGGAGGTCCGAAGAAGTTGTTCAAATGGAATCAGGAGATTAGGTTGAATTTTAACTGGTTTATTAGATCCATTTATACCATTTGGAATGTTTATTAAAATAACAAATTATGCTTCATTGTGCAGGGAATGCCTGGATCGTGTACTGAAGGAGAAAATTGAGAAATATAAAAAGGACAGTAAAAGGCACCAAGACATGGAAGAGTATGTTAAAGCTCTGTTGGACAATGAGGTGAAACCACTTTGGCCAAAAGGATGGATGCAGTTAAGGTATGCAGAACCTGAGCTGTCAAATCTTAAAACATTTCTACATGTGCAACTGTGGAAAGCCTTTTTTTAAATTTTATTCAGGGTGCTGATGAGGGAGAGCAGGTTGTTGGGCCTTTCATTACCGTGAGTTCAACAAATCCTCTGAAAAGTTTTGTTTGCAGCGTATTTAGAATTGAAGTGACTGCTTTTTGTGTGTTTAGGGTGAATAAGGCCATGGGCTTTAGGAGGCAGTCTTCCACTGTTGATGCTTCCACATCATCAGATGGTGGCAACAACCTTCAGGGTCCAGCGCCGACTGGACTCTCCACAGGACCAGATGAGATGTTTGCTGAAGCTTCACACGTCTCCGGTGGTGTCGATCAGCAGCCACGGTTGAAAACGGAGGCTGATGCCTGTTCCTCATCGGCTGAGAACGGTGACATTTCGGTGAATGCGCCTGCACATTCGCTGCTGGATCTCCTCGCTGAGCAAGCCCTGGCTCACGAGTACTCCGCCACGCTTTCCCAAGAACTGTTCGCAGCAGCTGTGGGGAAGCACTGGAAGTTGAGTGAGGACAGAAGTCGTGTTCCTCCTCCACCTCCGCAGTCCAGCCCTGTCGATTTCCCCGAAACTAACATTTGTCCAGTTGTTTTGCCTCATCTGCTGCAAGTCCGAGCGATGAGACGTGGAGGCTGGCCAGGTGTGGAGGAGCGCTGATGGCTTTACTGTACAGTAAGTACATGCACAGATAATACAGCAATGTCTCCTTTTGGGTAAATTTACTGTGTTGAAATGGAAACGGGCTCCACTGTGGGAAATGAAAGGCCAAGCAGGTTTTTAAATGTCTAATTTAGTTTGCAAATGCTTGAGCTTTATTGTTCAGATGGATAAAAATAATATAGTAAGGGGTGTGACTGCTTTGTCTCAATGCTCTGGTTTGATTAGTGTCTTTTCTACTTTTAACCAGTAATTTGCTTCTGGTATTTTGACTTGGAAGCTGAACAGTTTTCTAACTCAAGTATTAAAATATTTAACAAAGATGAAAACTTGCTTAACAAGAGGGGTTAAAGGTCTTAAGTGAAGTACTGGAGTTCAACCTGACACTGATCCCTCTTCATTATTGGCCTCAAAGTTAATAAGCAGCACTTTATACGATGTGCAGTACTGTTTTTTTTTTTTTTAAGTGTCTGACCTTGTTTCACTGACGCTGTGAGGGAAGGTGACATTTTCTTAAGCTGTTTAACAAAGGTTTGTACATGTTCTTGTTGAAATGTTGGTCAAATTTTGTCCTAGACTTAAAAATAAAGATGTCAAAATAAGCTGACAGGTAAATTTCAGATTTTTATTTATTTAACTAGTCTTTGAACTTTGTTAAATGTGAAACTTGAAAGAATCCCAAGCGTTTGGTGCAGCAAACTTTAATTTGAACATCAAGGGTTCTCGGAAATATCTAGAGACTGAAGTGAAGATGTTTGATTGAAAGTGCCTTGTCAAAAAAAATGTCAGCTCCTCGCACACCTTTCGTCTGTTAAAACACTCGTTTTCATTTAAGAAATCTAAAATTATAGTTGGGTGTTCAAAACGGTAATGGCACAGAAAATAAAATAGAATTGTGGTTCAAGTCGAGCCAAAACTATCCGTCTCATGTGGATGCAGAAGAGTAACCATATGTACATTTTTATTTTTTTCCAGTACAGCATATATACATTTCAAACATACAGAGTTCTATTAATCTGTCAGAACAAACTTAGGAGGGGGCTCTCTAGAAGAAAATGTCTTTCTGACACTTGTTCTTTTTTGTGATGTTAAAGATGCAAGAGAGGGGAGGAAAAAAGGGCTTTTAAATCAAACTTGAGTCAAATATTGTCCACAAGCTTTTCCACATCAGCAGTTTGTCCAGTGGCGAGGATCTTACACTTCCAGGAGTCTGTAGATTATCTGAGCAAGAAGAATGGTCAGCAAGAAACATCTGTTACAGCTGTTTGCAGTTCCTAGGAAAAGGAAATTATTTCATTAGCACAGGGTAACCTTAAAATGCCTCCCATCATGGAAAATAAATCTAAAGTAGAGGAGAAAGGCACAATTGTCACAGTAAAAAAAAAGTGAGTTTAAAGTAGGGATGGGGCTGATCTGATCCAGTATAGGCGTCCGATACCAGCATAATTTACGTATCGGATTATCCGATCCAACCTGCCAATATTTCCGATACTTGATGTATGTCAGAGTAACACCATACTCTGTGATTTGTCTTAACGTTGTGTGATTTAAACCCAAAGAAGACATTCTGATCCTCACAACAGGTAATACCCAAACTTTAATAGCACACAAGAGGCAGGTCTATCACAGACGTCCTTCTGACTCATGGTGTAGCCCGGAACACTAAAATACTGCTAAGCATTATGGGAAATCAACACAGTCCACTCCCCATTTTTTTGTTTCGTTTTTGATTGTGGCACTATGAGTTGTAATTCTTGTTGGCTTTGATCAACGGATACAGATTTAAACTATAATTGAACACTAACATACCGCTAAGCATTATGGGAAATCAACATAGTCCACTCCCTGTTTTTAGTTTCGTTTTTGATTGTGGCACTATGAGTTGTAATTCTTGTTGGTTTTGATCAACGGATACAGATTTAAACTATACATTGAATTTACATTTATAAATTCAATGTATAGTTTAAAAATCAAAACCAACAAGAATTACAACTCATAGTGCCACAATCAAAAACGAAACTAAAAAACGGGGAGTGGACTGTGTTGATTTCCCATAATGCTTAGCAGTATTTTAGTGTTCCGGGCTGCACCATGAGTCAGAAGGACGTCTGTGATATAGACCTGCCTCTTGTGTGCTATTAAGTTTGGGTAATACTTGTGAGGCTCAGAGTGTCTTCTTTGGGTTTAACTCACACAATGTTAAGACAAAAGTCACAGAGTACAGTGTAATACACGTGCTCTCCATTCAAGAAATGCATTATTACAGCCTCATATACCTGAACGGTATTGGATCGGAAAAGTATTGGTATCGGTCGATACCCAGATTTAAGGATCGGATTTGAAGTAAGAAATGTGGATCGGTGCATCCCTAGTTTAAAGTTCTGATTTGATTTACAGTTTGAAACCTACCACTTCCTCCTAATTGTTGGTTTCCTTTTACTTCACACTGTAAACTTTCTGTCTCTTTCATTTGTAGCCTTTTAGGACTGATTGGTTCTGGAGCTGCTGAGAGGGAAGGAAACAGTTTACACTGTGTTGCATGGTGATAAAAATATAAATCTTGTGCTGGATTAACATTTATAACTTGATTTACTCACAGAGGACCAGAGCAGTGGGGTTTTGCAGCGTCCTCACTGAGGGATGTTGTGGCCCTTCAGGTCCCAGATCTAGTTTGGCTTCACACCAGTACTGACGTCCATCGTCCTCTTTGCAGGGAGTGATGATCAGAGTGTAGTTTGCACTTACTGGTGTCCTCTCTGTGATATCGGACCGGAGTCGACCCAGTGCTGCATTTCCTTTGTAGAAGGTCACAGTGACACTTGCAGCAGGCGCTACATCGTGAACCGTGCACTGCAGAGCATACTGATGTCCCTCAAACATGGGCCCATTGTGATTTAAGATTCTGATGGAGACTCTGCTTGGAGGCTCTGTGGAGATGGTGACATGTAAGTATGAAAAGCTTGATGTTTACTATCTCAAGATGGAAGGTTAAAACTATTGACTCACGGTAGACTATTGAAGGAACAGAAATGGAGCAAGGGCCTTGCTGGTCAGCGAGGGCGTAACAAGCAAGCGTGAAGGTCCAGTCAGTCACACTGTCCATACTCCAGACGAGAAAATCTTCATATGTGGTTTCAGAGGATCCCTGGTTTTGAGTAAGGTTAGAAACAAAAACAGTTATTCAGCCTTTGTTTAGAAGAAGGCAATAAAATGAAGTAACAGAGTCAGAGTCAGAGAGTCTTTATTGTCATTTGCACCGCATGTGGTACATGAGATGAAAACGAGATTATGTACACGAGGTCCCAGTTACATCCAACAACAAATGAAAGAGAAAAACAGTAATAACATCTAGAACTAACTAAGAAAAACATCAACTAGTAATACACAGCAGCACGAACATGAGTTTGTATGAGCAGATGGTCACAGATGAACACAGATGAACATGAACACAGATGAACACAGATGAACACAGATGAACACAGATGAACACAGCAACAAGAAAACAGATCAGCATCAGTATGATGTGATATTTTGCAGTGTTTATTTTTTATTTTATTTTTATTTATTCATGAGTCTAACAGCCTCAGGGTAGAAGCTGTTCCTCAGTCTAGTGGTTCTACACTTGATGCTCCTCAACCTCCGTCCTGAGGGGAGTGGGGCAAAGAGTGAGTGTGCTGGATGAGTGAGGTCTTTCATGATGCAGGTGGCTCTTTTCCTGCATCTGGAGGTGTAAATGTCTGTGATGGTGGGGAGACTGACTCCAACAGACTTCTGTGCAGCCTTCACCACTCTCTGTAGAGCTTTCCTCTCTTCAACTGTGCAGCCTCCATGCCACACGTTGATGCTGGAGCACAGGACGCTCTCCACTGCACACCTGTAGAAGGAGGTGAGGACTGGGCTGCTCAGACCAGCTCGTCTCAGCCGTCTGAGGAAGTAGAGTCTCTGATGACCTTTCTTGATCAGGCTGGTGGTGTTGTTGCTCCAGCTGAGGTTATCATTCATGTGTACACCCAAGTATTTGTAGCTGGAGACCACTTCCACTGCAGACCCACCTATTTTCAGTGGGGCATGGGTGTGTTTGTTCCTTCTGAAGTCCACAATCATCTCCTTTGTCTTCTTCACATTCATGTGAAGATTATTCTCTTTGCACCAGCTCTCCAGGTGTTCCACCTCCTGTCTGTAGCTGGACTCATCATTGTTTGTAATGCATCCCACCACCGCTGTATCATCTGCAAACTTAACAATATGACAGCCTGGAAGTGTGGCTGTACAATCATATGTGAGCAGAGTGAACAGAAGGGGGCTCAGCACACATCCCTGAGGAGAGCCAGTGCTGAGGGTTATGGTGGAGGAGGAGAAGTTGTGGATCTTCACGGACTGTGGTCTGTCTGTTAAGAAGTCTAGTACCCAGTTACAAATAGAGGGGCTTAGTCCAAGTGTAGATAGTTTGTCTATCAGAGTTTGGGGGATCATGGTGTTGAAGGCAGATGTGAAGTCCACAAAGAGCAGACGCACGTATGAGTCCTTCTGATCCAGGTGGGTGAGAGCAGTGTGGACCACGGAAGAAATGGCGTCCTCTGTTGATCGGTTCTCACGGTATGCGTATTGATGAGGGTCCTCATTGATGTTGACGGTTGCCTTGATGTGGGACATGACCAGTTTCTCAAAACATTTAGCGACTATCGGGGTGAGGGCCACCGGTCTATAGTCATTCAGACCAGTCACTGTGGAGCTCTTTGGGACTGGGATGATGGTCGCGGTCTTCAGGCAGGTGGGAACTAACTCCAGTGCAAGTGAGGTGGTGAAGATGTCAGCCAGCACCTCACAGAGCTGGTCCGCACATTCCTTCAGAACTTTCCCTGGGATGTTGTCTGGTCCGGTTGCTTTATGAGGATTAATCTTTCTGAGACTGCCTCTCACTTCTGCTGCGGACACCCTGAGATGCTCTTCATCTGGTGATGAGGTGAGTCTGGTGCTAGCTGGTCTGTTTGGATCATCAAAACGTGCATAAAACTTATTGAGGGCATCAGGCAGAGATGGGTCCCTGGGGCATTGTTTGTTTTTGCCTTTGTAATCTGTTATGCATTTAATACCCTTCCACATGCTCCGTGGGTCTTGTGAGGTGAACTGTCCCTCGATCCTCTGTGCATACGTGGCCTTGGCCTTCTTAATGCCATCCTTCAGTTCATTCCTGCTCTTTCTCAGTTCCACTTTATCTCCTGACTTGAATGCAGTGTCTCTGGCTGCTAGTAAGGCGTGAACTTCTTTATTTAACCAGGGTTTCCGGTTCGGGTAGGATTTCACATATTTTTTTATGGAAACATTCATAACAGAAACAGAAAGGGAAGATTTAAGATTGATTTACCTACCTATGTCAGATTCAAGGAATCAACATTTTTGTATCTTTGAGATGAAAAGCTTTTGCACAAGAGACTATAGAATGGTGCTACTAAATTGCAACAATTCATCATGCTCTGCAGAGAGTGGTGAAGCCCGAACAGAAGTCTGTTGGAGTCAGCCTCCCCACCATCACAGAGGTCTACACACCTCCAGATGCAGGAAGAGAGCCACCTGCATCATGAAGGACCCCACTCACCCAGCACACACACTTTTTGCCACGCTCCCCTCAGGAAGGAGGTTGAGAAACATTAAGGGTAGAAACTGAGGAACAGCTCCTACCCTGAAGCTGTTGGACTCATGACTCCAAGAAAGTTACTATAATGCCACTTTAATTGGGATAGTCATTTTATCTGTGCTGCTGATTATCCATGCTGCTGATTTCTTACCTTAGCTGCTGTATTCATATCCATTTGCTCACAACAGACTCATGTTCAGGCTGCTGTTGAATACTCTGTACACTACAGTATTATTATTGTTTAGTGTGTATCTTAGATGCTTGTACACGGTTTCTTTATGTATACTTTGTATTTTGGATATTTTTGGGTTTAACTGGACCTTGAGTACACAGTTCTATTTCGTGTGAGCTCCGCCCTTTAAAGCTACACCTATTGGGTTTATCCCTACGCTTCGCGCCAACATTGAAGAATTTTAGTCCATGCCCACCTGCTGTGGGCCCCACCTATGTCCACTATAAAACCAGGGTGGACTATAATTCTGCTCCCAATTTTTCTTCACCAACAACGAAAACCTGATGTCCAGACCTCCCTACAGAAACTCCCCAGGCTGTGGCGTGGGCTTCATCCTGGCCTCCGACCTGCACAACCTGTGTGAGACGTGCAATGGATCCGCGCACGCGCAGCAGGCGATAGGGCCCCATTGTTCCTACCTAGCATGCCTCCGTCTGCCGGTGGAGAGGCAGCGTCGAGTGGACCTCTTCACCGTCGGAGTCCCGCAGCATCAGCCAATGGCGAAAGCAGCAGAGTGTGGGTGGCTACGAGACCTAGCCGACGTAGCCTGCTCTGAGACAGCTAATGGCGGCGGTCCTCCCTCCATTGGAGGCTCTGAGCCAACCTTGCCCTGCCTCTGTCCCCAGGAGAGTACTAGCTACTGAGTCCCGCCCTGTCCCTAGGGAAGCGCGGGACCGGCCCTGTCTCACGACGAAGGAACCGAATCGTCCGGCGTGCACAACCCGGACCACGCACCAGAAAGACCGGTACCGGCGCCCTTCCTGCCCTCAGCAGCATCCAGCCAGACTCAGTCGCTAGCGCCGGTGGAGTCGCCCCCCCTCCCCCCGGCTGAGCCCCTGGGGGTGCAAGGCAGCCACTCCTCCCTCCCTCCTCAGCGTCCTCCCCGGGATCATAAAGTGGGCTGCGGACGTGTGTGGCATGTCGGTGCCTGAAAGCACCACTGAAGCGACATCCGAGCTCCAGGCGGGAAAGTTCACACCTAAACATGGCGGCGCGGCGGAACCTGTCTGGCCAGACGTCGAGGATGTGGTGTCCCTCCTGCGGAACGCCTTTAAAGAACCCCTCAGACTGAGGGCACCGGTGACTTCGTACGCGCCCATCACCAGGGTGCGCGGGCTCACGGCCCAGGACTTCCCAGCAGTGCCCCCACTCGAACCGAGTCTGTCGGCGGTGTTCGGAGTCCGCCCTTCCAAGCATGTCGTGAAGCGAATCTTCTCGCCAGCGCCTGGTGATCTGCTCTCTGCAAAGATCCAGGACTGCATCCAACAGTGTGCAGCTCAGGTTGGTGCAGCTTCAAACAACATTGCGCTATTAGCGCTCAGCATCGGGCGGGTCTCATCAGACGCCACGGTCGAAGACGCCGTGGACATCATCACCAACCTGTGCGCTGATCTGGGGCCTCATGTATCAACGGTGCGTACGCACAAAAACCTTGCGTACGCCATTTTCCACGCAAAACTCCGTATGTATCAAAACAGAACTGAACGTGGAAATGTGCGCAGTTCCACGGCAACTCCAAGGCTGGCGTACGCACGTTTCTGTGGTTTTGGTTCCTTTGGCGACACTTACAGGTGATTCTGAGAAGCTGTTCATGATGTGAAAATAATTAATATTCCCACCAAACACACATGATTAACAATTATTACATCCACATGGACGCAATTAAATAAAGGACGCACAAAGTTGTGCAAAAAATACATTTAACAGGAACGGATTCAGCCTTATTGGAGGATATAATAAATAGTGTAACACGCAGAGCATTTATTTATAAACAGATATAATTTTCTGATCTATGATATGGCTTATCAGCCGTTTTCAGAAATAATCCTTTTTCAGTTTGGCACTGCTGCGCACTGGAGCGCAACACAGGAACCGTGCATCACGCGTGCATACAGAAGCAGCGATCAAACTGTTCCGCAGGAGCTTTCCAGAGGGAGCTGGCAGAACGATCGGGGCTGTCCAGTCCACACAAAGCCTGATCATATCCAATGGAATGGTCTCATCTATATGATTCTAAAGGCTGAGTTATGGTCGCGCTTTGGAGCGCGCGCGCACCCTCGCCGGCAGTGAGGTGTTTCATAATCTGCGTTTATTGTAGATTTCTCTGAAATGACACGTGAAAGTACACCTTATAACTTGTGAAAATGCTGTAAGTAGGAGAGTAAAAGCTTCACAGACTGCGCACAAAGGCTGCAGTGCACGGCCTTTGTGGAGACTCTCCAACATCATGTCATGAAAACTCTCCACTGAGACGCAGAGACTCGTTTCTTCATATCAGCTATTAAATAAACAAAGATCTATGTTCTACCAAACATCTAAGTTCCTCTGTGTTTACAGTAATTATGGTAATAAACTCGTGCGCAAAGTTAATATTTTCACTGGATGGATGAGCCAGTTGCGCACCAAAGCAGGGTGCGCGCGCACACAAATACCGACACACAATCACTCGTTCTTTGCGTGATAAACACATTTTATTACTATTCTTACTTAGGATTTTTTTCCTCACTCATATTATATTAAATTCATTATTTTCCTGAATCTAGAAATCATTTCTGATCGCGCAGGGATCAAACAAACATGTCCTTCACACATGCAGGAAGTAATTTGCATCTGTTTAACATATGTAAATGAAGGCGTGTCAGGGGAGGTGTCTCACGTGCGCTCAGTTCCACGTTAATTGTGATGTACAAAAGGAATGTGCGTGGATTCAGGCGTACGCACGGTTTGATACATCTGGATTTTTTTGTGCGACGCAGTTTTCTGGATTTGACCGTACGTCACGTTTCAGTAAGAAATCCACGCAAGTCTTTGTACATGAGGCCCCTGGTGATTTGTGCATCACGCATCTCTGCTTTTTCAACACTCCTGCAAAAACAGCTGTGGCTGGGTCTGTCATCAGCCATCCCGGATGAGCTGAAGAAGGATCTGCTGGGGGAGGGGGGGGGGCGCGATTTTGAGCGAGGAGCTCTTCGGCGAGCATTACCGTTCTGTCTTCGAGCAGCTGCACTCCTCATCAAAGGCGTTGGAGCAGGTGAGGAAGCACACGATTTTGCCCAGACCAGAACCCTCCTCTGCGCGCGGCCCCATCTGCGTACGCGACCAAGGCAGAGGCTTCCACCAGCAACAGCATCGCTCTGCACCCACCTCGACCTTCTCGGCGTCGCTACCACCAGCCCCACCGAGAAATCACCCTGCTCAGTCCTTCCAGAGGCCTGGGGCGCCTCTAGCCAGGGGCCGTCATCAGCCATGGGCCGGCTAGCACCAGGACTTTAAGAAGGGTCATTATAAAAAGTGACGGTGCGTAGGAGGTGTGTGTACAGATGGAGTTTATTTGAGTTCAAATAAAGAATCTGTGGTAAAAAGCAGTGTTTCTCATTTAGACTCGTTGAACCCTTCCTGTTCAAGGTATGTAAACACATCTCCACAAAAGTGTTTGGTTTCTGGTGTTAAACTACCCAGCGATTCTGCACAAAATGTGAGTTTCTGCAACATTCAAGCAGCAAGCCGGCTGACAGGTGCAGGCTCAGACCTCTCTGTGACCTCCCCAGCCCTACCTCCCCACACGAGGGTGGGGGCCCACTCCTTCAGATGTCAACAAGCAAAGAGCAGCACGACACACACGTGAATCAGAGACGCCTCCGTTCTCTTAAACCGTGTTAAAAACCATGAGCCTGGTGTTGGATCATTTGATCAAACCAGGACTTTTATGTTTTTTCCTCTGCTCAGCCACCCGAGGTGAGTGCAGATAACAAATTGTTTAAAAAAAGACGTTTGTCTCGTCTGCCGGTTTCAAACGAAGAGCCGAGCAGGAGCTGTGACGCGGCGTCCGGTGAACGTCCCTTTCTCGGAGGGCTTCCCATGGACCAGCGCGGACTCTGTCCGCTTGGTGGCTGTAGAGGCCAGGTTATCCTTTTTCATGAAACAGGACAGACAAGCAGCACTGCTGTCAGATCACAGTGCCGAGTGGCTCCAGTCTTGTTCGCTAAACAAATGGCTAAAGCGAGTAGTCTGCAAGGGCTATTCCCTGCAGTTTATGGGAGCACCACCCAAATTCAACGGGGTGCTACAAACGAAGCTAACCTCCACAAAGCAAGGGTTAGCGCTTCAGTCGGAACTTCAGGAACTATTGACAAAACACGTCATTTCCGAGGTTCCTCCCACCGAGGAGAGGAACGGGTTTTATTCAAAATACTTCCTTGTCCCCAAGAAGTCAGGAGGGTTGAGACGATTTTGGATTTATTGCTCCTCAACAAACACATTATGACTCGACCCTTTCATATGTTGACAACAAAGCGCGTCCTCGAGTACGTGACGAGAGGGGACTGTTAGTGAGCGTCGACCTTCGCAACGCCTACTTCCTCTTTCCCACAGTAACCAAACACCGGAAGTTCCTCAGATTTGCGTTCCAAGGGGTCAGTTACGAGTTCAACCGCCTCCCGTTTGGGTATGCGTTGGCTCCCCGCACTTTCACAGAAATTATCGAAGCGGCATTACAACCGCTGCTTTCGAGGGGCGTCAGGATATTATTCTATCTTGTCGATCTTCTGCTTCTGTCTGGCTCAAGACAGGAAGCGGAAGCTCAGACAATCGATCTGGTGAATCATCTATCACGCCTTGGCTTCGCGATAAACTGGGAGAAAAGTTCTGTGGTTCCAGCACAGAAAAACACTTTCTTAGGAGTTGTTTTCTGCACCGAGACCATGACAGTAGTCTTGTCGGACCAGAGGAAGGACTCGCTGACGTCACTCCTCTGGTATGTCCAACACCACAGATCTGTACCAGCGTTGTCAATAATGCGTTTATTGGGAATGATGGTATCCGCCCACGCGGTTGTAAAACTGGGTTTATTAAACATGCGTCACTGCAGAAATGGTTTGTACAGCAGAGGATCGACCCAGTACGTCACAAACATCGCCGAGTCACGGTTCCGCCATCACTAGAAGCGGACCTGGTGTTCTGGGGAAATCCCACGATCTTGTCAGAAAGGGTTCCCCTGGGGAAAGTGACGTCATGTCAGGCAATATTTACAGATGTGTCTCTCTCCGGTTGGGGCGGGACTTACCGGTCACAGTCGGTGAAGAGGGCGTGGCTGCTAGGCACGACCCTTCACATAAACGTCCTGGCGCTTTTGACAGTGCACAAAGTTCTGAAACACTTTGCACACGAGATCAGAGGTCAGGATGTGCTTGTTCACACAGACAACAGGGCTGCAGCTGCTTACATCAACCGACAGGGCGGAGTAAGATCAGCTCAGCTCCTGAACACAGCCAGGGAGCTACTCTGTTGGGCCCACATACACTTGAAGTCGCTGAGGGTGATATACATTCCAGGTGTACTGAACAGAGGGGCAGACATTATGTCCCACGGTGGACCGTTGGACAGAGATTGGACTCTTCACCCGGACCTGATCTCACAAATTTGGAGCAGGTTTGGGAGAGCGGAGGTAGATTTAATGGCCACCAGAGAAAATGCTCAGTGTCCCCTGTTCTTCTCTTTGAGTCTATAGGACAACCCCCCATTGAAGGTGGACGCATTTGCTAACAAACCGTGGCCTCAAACGCTAATTTATGCTTTTTCTCCAGTTCCTCTACTATCAGCGCTGCTGGAGAGAGTGACAGAGGAGAAATTATCAATGATCCTGATCGCACCAGAGCGCCTGAACGCACCATGGTTTCCGGTGCTTCAGCAGCTGACAGTCAGGTCATGGAGACTCTCCTGGAGAGATGACGCTCTCCTTCAAGCAGGGGGAGCAATAAAGAGTTTTCCAGTGATAGGACAACATCTTCTGGTTTGGTTGCTGAACGTGAGCGTTTAGAAAACTTTGGGTTTTCTAAAGACATTATATGCACCATCCAGGAAGCAAGAGCAAAGTCAACTACGACTGTTTACGCGTCTAAATGGGCTGCTTTTCAGCGTTGGTGCCTGGAGAAACAGTTGGGTCCATCCTCATGTCCTCTGGGCTCCATTCTGTCATATCTACAGCTTCTGTTGGACAGGAATCTGGCCTTCAGCACAATTAAACTTTATGCTGCAGCAATCTCTTCCTGTCACGAAGGGTTCAATGATAGAACTGTGTTTAATCATCCCCTAATGAAGTGTTTCCTGAAAGGTGTCAGACGGCTGAGACCAGTCTCACGCACCTTGGCTCCACAATGGGATTTGGTTACTGTATTGAATTCATTGACTAAAGATCCATTTGAGCCATTAGATCAGATTCCATTACAGTTTTTATCCTTTAAAACAGCCTTGTTGTTAGCTTTAACATCAGCTAAGAGGGTAAGTGACTTGACAGGCCTGTCTGTTTCCCCTTCCTTTTTTTAAATTCAAGGAGATGGGAGTTCAGCTGGGAGTTCAACTTAGGCTGAACCCTGCTTTTATCCCTAAAAGCATCACAAGTTCATTTAAATCCAGAATCGTTACTCTGGACGGTTTTTGTCTCCCCCCTCACAACTGTGCAGAGGATTAACGTCTTCATTTGCTTTGCCCAGTACGAGCACTAAAGTGTTACGTGGCTCGCACTGCTGCAATACGTAAGTCAGATAGGCTTTTTGTTCATTTCAAAGGTCAGTCTCTAGGTCAACCTCTGACTTCTCAGCGGCTGTCACACTGGTTATGTGAAGCTATTGCTCAGGCCTACAGCTCTGCGGGTCTCAAGCCTCCTGAGGGAATTAAAGCCCATTCTACGATAGGTATTGCAGCTTCCACAGCCCTGTACAGAGGTGCTTCTGTGCAGGACATCTGCTCGGCGGCCTCTTGGTCGTTGGCCTCTCCTTTCATCCGTTTCTATTTGCGTGATGTTTCCAGCTCTTCTCTGACTCATTTCATTCTCAGGGTTGCAGCAGAGTAATTGATTTTTCATCTTCAATAAAAAATTTAATAAGATGACACAGTTGTTTCTGTCTTTATTGATGGTTATTATGGTTCAAACTCTCCTTCAGTTAGAGTTAATTCCCTTTGGGTTGTTTGATCCATACATGAATATGCAGTTATTCATTGCCATCAGATAGGAAGGTTGTTACACCTGTTAAATGCACCTTGTGTTTTTCATCTGGTGGTGCATTTTTTTGTGCTTATTGTGGTGTTGGTGGTTCACAGAGTGTGTTTTTGGTTCCAATCAGACCCAGTGAGGCATGGACCATATCATGCTCCACCTTTAAACCCAATAGTTGTAGCTTTAAAGGGCGGAGCTCACACAAAATAAAACGATGGTTACGTATTGTAACCCCAGATTATGAGTGTGAGCGTAGCCCTTTAAACCTGGGCCTCACTGGCTCTCAT
>JBBPBX010011894.1:44155-55052 GCA_038048925.1 Garcialebias charrua | reverse complement strand
AATTAAAATAACTTTTGTTTCTAAATCTGCTCTAAATCTCCTGCCTCCTTGTTTGAAACTGAACTGTCAGGTGGCTTTGACTCAAACAGTGGGGCTTCTGCTCTTCCTCATGGACTGTAAACACTCAGCCCTAACTGACTTCTCCTGCCTCCTTGTTTGAAACTAACATTTGTGTTAATAAGAAACATTGTACAGACAAAACACGTTTACTCAACAGATTAGCAAGGCTAACTATGTTAGCTGTGTTAGCCTACATGAGGCAGTTTGGTGAACTGAAAACAAATACCGACTTACCTTCATATTTATTTATGTAGTTGGACACATAAAGCTTAAATCCTTTATCCTTCTTAGATGTGGGCGCTTTAGAGAAGGTCTGAATTATTCTGTAGACATTATTAACAGTGACTGTCGGCAAGTCCTGCAGAGATCTCGTGAAGAACGCCATCGCTAACATCGTGTTTACTGCAAACCGGAAGTGCGCCGTATGGGTCATGAATGCGGAAGTGCTGGAACGGAAGTCCGTGGCATATAGGCTATTCAGCTTGTTTTCAGAGTAATAACGAGCTGGCCGAGATTTGCATACCGGGGGTGTGGAAACCACACGCTGATTAACATGCAGGCTTTGTTTGGCTGGTTTCGGAGCTTTTCCCACTGCTTGTTATTGGTTTCAGCCAATAATATACAGATTTGAAAGCCTTCCTAGGCAGAATCTGTGTTGACAGTCAGTGCTGGGGGTTGGGGTTAAGGCAAATTAATGTAAATGAACAGCAATTGTTAACACCCCCAGGTGTTTTAATCTTATGACAACAGTTGAACCTTTTGTATGTTTATTTCATTTCATTGTGTCATAAAAGATCTGGGCCCGGGCTTTGACATTAGATGGTCTCTCTGTAAAAATGTCAAAGCAATCAATAATCACAGCAACCTTATTTCCAAATGACTGCAATGACCCAGACGTAGAGATGGAGACCAGACCAGTCTGCATCACTTCATCATCTCATAAGATGGCTGACCTGCAATCGCATAGAGATGACAGATAAATGACAGGTGACAGCTGTGATATGTCAAGACCTTAAATCCTGATAGTTGTTCAGGCTTATTGCTATTTTAGCCCTGGTTTAGTTCAGACTTAGACAGTAGTTTCAGTCTTACTTACTTAATGCTAACTGTAGCATCACAGGATAGAGAAACAAAGCATAAAATAAACAATCAGCTTACCTTTATGAAAATGCAGTGAACAAACACGCATGTTCGCTGATATCTGATTGAATGTGATCTCCTTGCGCCTGACAGCTGCAACCCAGGCCAACCTGCGTCTCCTGCTTAGATCTTCCATTTGCTGTCCACGGTCTTTTCTATAGACGGGAAACCTGAAAAACTTTATGCCAGAGTGTCCTGTTTTACTCAAACAGCCTTTGATGCAACACCAACGAGCCATTTTTGAATTAAAAAGCACAATAGAACAAAAGCTAACTCAGATCTACACTGCTACCAGTAATGCTCACAACGTCAACACTCAATCAACATGGCGCCCGGTACCCGGGCGGCCGTGGTGTAGTGGCAATGGCAGTCGTCTCCCGATCGGAAAGTTGGCGGTTCGACTCCCGGGACCCGCACCAATGTGTCGTTGTGTCCTTGGGCAAGACACTTAACCCTGAGTTGCTCCCGGTAGGACTGGAAAGCACCTTGCATGGTAGTCTGCCGCCACCGGTTTATGAATGTGTGTAGCATTCAATATATGTGTAGCACTTTGAGATTTTCAGTAATGAAAAGTGCGTTATAAATTGAATTAATTATTATTATTATTACCCACGTGACACGAGCCGTGACGTCACGTGCAAAAGACCTATTAACAACAAAATAAAAGCTTGTCTTTGGTTTAACCAAAAACCAAAACGTACCCCTTTTTATTTTTGCAATTGCCTTTTTTCTAATTTCGTTTTAAAAACAAACAAACAAACAAACAAAATGTTTTCCTAATTTCGTTTTAAAAACGAAACAAACCAATGCTTGTTTTGTTTTTTCAAATTTGTTTTGAAACAGAAAAACCAAAGAACTAACCATACACGGATTAATGATGTATTGTATTTTTTGATTCTCAATGAAAAACAATTGAACGAAAGGTACATTGAAGTAACAACATTATTATCAGACATTTTCTTAAGGTTTTTTTTGTCACTGATGTGTAATTACAGGAGCTAACAGTGTGACAATTAGCCCCCATAATTGAACCATGAGAAACATTAATGATCATTCAGAACCCAAAAACAGTGAAAGTTGCAGTAACCGTGTTTCCATAAAGGTTTCTTGATGCGCATTTTGAAGTATCGCATCAGAAAAGGTGAATGGAAACGGCACGATTCGAATTAACTTCCTCTAATTCGCAAAAAAGTTTATACGCTTGCTTGAGGTGGTTTTGGGGTTTTTCGAAACAGAGCTGATGCGCAAAACGACAGATGGAAACAGATTTGCCGACTCAGTTCTGACGTAGCGAACATTCACGTCATGTGACTGATCAGCTGTTTCCGCTGTAACATCGCTAAAACTAGTTGGCATGACAGAATAAATACAACTTGCCCGATAGCAACACATTCCTGAAATATTCTCTCCATTTTGCCGAGATGTGTGGTTCGGTTCCTGTTTTCAACCGCTACTTCCTGTTTATTGTACACATGCGTAACGCTGACATCTGACGTAATGCCGCTTTTCGTGGCCTGGTGGATTCGCTTCAAGCCAGTTGATGGAAACACTTCTGATTCGCATTAACTTTTATTTACATTTTTGCGAATTTTCAAAAATTCGCTCAAAATTCAAATTGAAAATAGATGGAGGTTACTGATGGCAGATCCAGATGTGTTAACAAGATTCAGTGATTCCAGATAGTCTGAGATCTGAAAATAATGACAATAATATGAATGGTGCAGAAAAGTCTCAGACCATAAAGTGTCACAAATTAAATGGGCACACAAATCCGATGAGGTGGCCCAACTGCATTGTCATACAGCAGCAAATCCAATTGATTTCTTAATTGTGGCAGAGCAACAGAACTTTCAAGGCCTCTCCACCACTTATTTCAAGTTCAATGACAGATTTTACAGACAGAAGCACGGTTGTGCCATGGGATCTCCAGTGTCACCCATTGTTGCTAATCTTTACATGGAGGAAGTGGAACAGAGAGCCCTAAACTCCTATGAGGGGACAACTCCAAGCCATTGGTTCAGACATGTGGATGTGTCAAAATCCAAGCCAGGGAGGTGGAAGCGTTCACCAGACACATTAACTTGGTCAATAACAACATCAAGTTCACCAGAGAGGATGCTAACGATAACAAGCTGCCTTTTTTGGACTGTTTGGTCCACATGGAGGGAGATGACAGTCTCAACATTGAAGTTTACAGAAAACCAACCCACACAGACCAATATCTCCTGTTTGACTCTCACCATCCACTGGAGCACAAACTTTCTGTCATCAGAACTTTACAGCATCGGGCAGAACACATTCCCACAAAGACAGAAGGGAAGGAAAAGGAACAGAAACACATCAACAAATCTCTGCAAACAAGTGGATATCCTAACTGGGCTTTTGTCAAGTCAGCGAGGAAATCTGCTAAACACAATACTGAACAGAAAAAGTCTAACAGACGGAAAAACATTGTCATCCCTTATGTTGCTGGAGTCTCAGAGAATTTCAGAAGGATTTTTAACAAACACAACATCCCAGTACATTTCAAACCCAGCAGGACTCTCAGACAGAGGCTGGTCCAGGACAGAACCCCGACACACAAACAGAGTGGTGTGGTTTACGCAGTCTAATGCAACGAGGTCTGCTCAGACCGCTACATTGGAGAAACTAAACAGCCCATCCACAGAAGAATGTCTCAACACAGGAGAGCAACCTCCTCTGGACAAAACTCAGCTGTTCACCTCCACCTCACGGACAAGGGTCACTCATTTGAGGACCAGGATGTGCAAATTTTGGACCAAGAGCACAGATGGTTTGAGAGGGGTGTGAAGGAAGCTGTTTATGTTAAGAGAGAAAAACCTTCTCTTAACAGAGGAGGAGGTCTGAGATTTCAACTTTCCAAGACTTATAACTCAGTTTTGGGACTGATTCCGAAACGTTTTACACCGGATGGGAACAGAGGTGTCTTGTCTGTAAATTAGACTAACAAATTTCTTTGAGAAGCCTCTGTTGGTTGGGATGGGTTTTTTGTCATTTTACATACAATGTTGTGTCTTCTGTCAGAGACCTCAAGGGAACCCCCTACTGTTAAGGTGTGATCTGTCAATTTCAGCGCCGGCCCAAGGCATAAGCGAAGTAAGCAGCCGCTTGGGGCCCCGCAGGGTCACAAGGGGGCCCCCAAAGAGGAGCTGAGTTTTGTGGGTTTTATTTTATTTTTTTAATTATATGATTCTATTACACACAACTTCATCATAAAGTTCAGATTTTTATTTTCATAATGATATATATAACATATATATCATATATTTGTGTGTATATGTATATTTGAATATGTAGAAATCACTCTATGGAAAGAAAGAAATGACCGGTTGTCTTGAGGACCCCCCCTTAGTGGGGCCCCAGTAGAGCACGTTTCACAGGTTTCTCAGAGCTCCTTGCCGCAATGTGTAGGACGCATGCAGCTAAACCTGACACGTAACTAACGCTAGATAATATGTCGCAAAAAAGGGCATATATCCTTCAGGGGCTGAAAAAAAGAAGAGGGAAAAAGATGACGAAGAAGAGAAAAAACGGCAAGATAAAGGTATGTTTGTACAAAGTACATCTCTTTTATCAAAAAATATTTGTGCAGCTGCTAAATAGCTGGCTAGCACTACCGTGTTTGTACTTAACTGAGTTTTAATTTTATTTGAGTTGATTGGCACTATATCTTTTTTTTTGTTGGCTCAAAACAGCGTTTTTGCTAACGCTTGATAGCAATAATTAAAACTTCACAATACATAACATTTGCTAGTCAAATGTTTTACATCAGGCTATATTGATTTAACAGCTTAGCAATGCTTGAGTTGGCAATATGTTATGGACTGTTGAGCATGATAATTTATGTGACTAAAATAAACAATTTTTTACACAAACTTATGTTATGTGAAATTCTGCAGGAGCACTGTTAAAATATTTTGTCAGCGAGAGTCCACATTACCAGGCTCAGCTGTGGGCAGAGCATCAGGTAAGAGAAAGACTCACCATACAGCATACAATTAATTTTTAGTCATAATTACACTCCAGAGTCTGTAATGAAAGTATGCAAGGAATGTGTGTGCATATGTATGTATTTCACTTATGTCCATCTTCGTCATCTTCAGAGCTAAGTGTAGCACCTCATCCTCTGTGCCCACTACAATCACTTCTGATCTACCTGGTAAGTTAACTGCATAACATCCTTTTTATAACTCCTAGACAACTAACTCATAATTTTTATTTATTTACAATGTAAGCAGAAAATAGAGGACTTTTTGGAGGAACAAATACTGTTTAAACATGTCTGAAGAAATTTTCAGTTTTACTGGCTGATTTGTTTTATTACTACAAGCAAAAAAGCAAAGTATGAAAGTATTTTTATACTTTTTCATAAAAAAAAGTGAACAACATAATTACAAGTATGATATGACATCTAGCATAACTACATTTTTTGTTATTTTCATCTTAGGTCCATCTCCATCCTCTGCAGAGCTAAGTCTAGCATCCTCTATGACCGCAGTCTCATCTGTGTCTGTAACTACTGCTGAACTACCTGGTAAGCAAAACCTCTTTCATATAATTGTTTAACCATCTTGAGATATAATTCCGATATCATTTCTAAAATCAGACACTTAGACAACCAAATTATTTACAATTTTTTTAAATACATTTCAGTTGGTGTACTGGCAGATTCCTTTTTATTATAAGCAAAAACACACTGGTATAAGAATAGTTGAACTTTTTATTAAAAAGTAAGCAACATAATTGTAAATGTGATATGACATCTAACATAATTTTTTGTTTTTTTCATCTTAGGTCCATCTCCTACTCTGCAGAGCTAAGTCTAGCAACCCCATGTGCCCACTGTCTCATCTGTGTCTGCAACTGCAGATGATCTACCTGGTAAGTTAACAGCAAAACATCTTCTATAATTCCTCTTTGAGCTCCAGATCATTTTCAGATTAACAGTTATGTACATCGCAAACATTTTCTGCCCTTTTATGTTATTATTAATCATCATCTTTCTTTTGTCTCTTTCTCAGAAGCTTCCACATCAAAGTCCGAGCCACACCAAGGATCATCAGCTCTGCCAATGGACCCAGCTGAGTGGCCATCTTTCCTCTCAGATGTAAACAGGACTGAGCAGGTGATGAGAGGACCACTGCCTATTAAGGATACATTTTCCTTCCCCAAAAGGCATGATGGGAGAAGTTTTATTTTTAATTTTTAGAAAGTTTGATTTTACTAGTTTATTCATAGGCAGTTTTATCAATACATTCTGCCATGTCTGGCCTTCTGAGGACATTCATGAACTTGATGTGGTCCAAAATTAAAATAAGTTTGACACCCCTGCAATAAATTAGATGTATACATTAACAAGGACTGTCAGAGTTGCAATACGTTTCATCACGTGGGAGAATGATAAAACATCTGACCCTTGATTGCAGTAATTCACATTATTAGTAGAAACAGAGGGCCCCCATCCAAATTTCGCTTAGGGCCCCAAAGAGGCTTGGTCAATTTGGTCTGGTCAATTTACATGTATGTGTTACCTCAGCTTGCAATTTACATATGATGGTGCGTGGTTCTGTTATAACTCCAAACTTCTCACAGTTTGTTCATGGAATTGAAAAAGCCTCCTGGATAGGAGTCGAAACGTTTTCTGCAACAAATAAAGTCCAGTTGATCTTGTATTGAACGCCTTTTTGATTTTATCATGTCCTGGACGACTGAGAATCTTCACCAGCAACTTTCAAGGCAGTTTATAACATGGATTATTCATTGTTTTAAAAAATAAATATCTGAGTTATAACTTTTATTCATTGAGACGACAACAAAGAAATGTGCTGTCCGATACGGTTTAAAACGTGTTTAATTTTAAAGCAAATATCACCATCGTGTGATCAAGCTTTGCCTTTACAAGCCAAGGCATCAATGGTTTGCTTTGTCAACCAACCTTCTTAATGACTTCGATTCCTATTGGTCAGTCAAAGCGGGCGGTACCTCGACCTCGTTTCTGATTGGTTGTTTGAACACCCATTACCCAGCATGCTTGTGTTTTTTTTGTTTTGTTAGCAAAAGCTATAAGTGACTTGACATTGACAATCAACAGGTTAGTAACGGAGAAGTTATACTATTGTTAAAATGAATCACGAACACGTTCTTACGATGAATTAGGTCATTAAATTCTCTCGCGCTTTCATCCTTTATTATTATCTTGTGTCGCTGTCGTGTTTTATTTTTCGTGCTAGCTAGCAGTGCCGCATTACAGTATGTGGATAATTAAATTGCTTGAGTTTTCTGCGAGTTCATATTTCCGTTTCCCTGACAGCACGCGGCTTCTTCTTCTTCGTTAGAAATGTGGCGGTCTGCTTCGTTGGTGAAGTGACGTAGCACGAGCCGTCCAGAGTTACGTTGCTAGGCAACAGTTAACTGTATGCGAAGCAGTTTCTGACGTGTTTTCAGTATGCTGACATTATTTTGCCCGTGAACAATCTAAAAATGAGCTAATATACAAAATGACATATTAGTTTTACAGTCGGTTACCATGGTAACAACGAAGAAGCTAGAGAAGCTGTAGTGAAAGGATGGAAACTGAACGTGTTGTTAGCATTCCTGAAGCGCAGCTGCTGTCATTACGAAATGACGGAGGACGTCCTGGTGTAGGCATGCAGTAATAACATGAAGACTGTTATTTACTGTAATATTAACCATCTGGCTTGAGGTGTAGCTGTGCGTGCTGGCAGCGCTTCTAATCCGCTTCCTACTTCTTCTTATCTCAGGGAGGGAGCCTGTGGTGAGCCCCTGCAGCAGATGAGTGTTGGGCTGACATAAACAATGAAGAAAATATTTAGCTTCACTAAGAAGAAAAAAGCCCAAAGTGGTACCCCGGACAGTGGGAGTGTGCTGTCCGCTGGCTATGAGCTGAAAGAGAAGGACCTGGGGAAGATCCATAAGGCTGCTCTAAACGCTGACCTGGCAAAGCTAAAGCAGCTTGCTAAGAAAACTGATATCAATCAACTTGACAAGGAGAACAGGCGAGTCAGAAACATTTGTTAATACATCTTCTGAATTTATTTTCAGTAAATTGTCTGTGTGAACAATCAATCTACACGACGTTTCTTCATATTTTGTTGTTTTTCAGGTTTGTAATCATGCTTTTCATAACCAGGCTGCAAGAAACCATGTCTTAAATTTTAAATGTGAAGAACAAACCAGCTGTTGTTTGTAGTGTTAAGTGGAAATGGGCATGACACCTCTTTGTTTCTTCTCGTGTTTCAAGGAAGGATCTAATTACCATTTATACATTTAGCATGTGTCAGAAAAGCACTTGTAATACTTTTCATTAAAACTGAAGAAAAAGCCTCTGTGCTGATCATGATTTTAATAGAATACCATAATAGTCTTCAGTGAAGTAAGAACTAGCTTTTCAGGTTTTAAACACCAGTTTTAAACTTTGTCTCTTAAAGGGGACCTCAGATGCATTTTTTAAATTTTTATGTTATTTCTGTGTGCTATCTAGACCCTATTCCTTCAATTTAATGCACAAAATAATTCTTAGATAATCAATTATACCCTTTTTAATTCTGCCAGTTTTAACTTTCGTTTTGAACGACCGGTTTCTGATAGAAGTTCTGAAGTCCACGCCCTTCAAAGATCTGTTTACGCCCTCGTAACAGCCAGTATCTGTAATGTGTTGTTGTTTTAAAATTAGCTCTTTTTTTATTACTCATTTGACTTACTGTTAGTGCTAGCTTAAGATAACTTACCGAAACCCGTCTGAGCGCGCCGCAGTTTGCTGCTCCTTTTAGCATTAGACCACCCGAATCCGAAGCTAATGTTAGCTTGTTCCACTTCCGGTTTTCGCCAGCTCCGCTCGGAGACTTTGGGCGTTATCGCTGTTCCAGTCAAGACAACACAAAGTTCACCAAGTGTCTCCCGTAAATTAATCCGTAAGGGGAAGGTCCTCACTGCTGCGAGGCTGCTGCGAGGCTGCAGCAAGGCTGTACAGTTGAAGCTCCGCTCCATGGCGCCAGAAGAGGGTCCCGTCGCAACCGGTCTCTACGCCGGGGGTATGCTCGTTTAATTTTTGCCGGCGGCGCGTTGGGAGAGATCGCAAATACACTAAAAATTGAACTAAAAAACATAAAAATAACAATTATACTTTATTTATAAAGCCATTTAAAAAACCACAGCTGCAACAAAGTGCTGTACACATGAAATTAATAACATATAAACAAAAGATGAGATGAAATCATGAAAAACAACAGTCATGTGTTTAATACAGAAGTGGGTTGAGCCTAACCAGGTGAGGGGCTGGACTCAGGTTTGAGGTGGGTTGTCCTCGCGCCTGTGACGTCACAGGCGCGATTGACTTCCATTTTATTTCAAAAACGAACCGTTTTCATCACAGTAAAATAAATCTACTTAGAGTAAATAAACCACTGGGTGCATTTTTTTGGCACAAGGACTGTTTTTTTATGAAGTAAATACCCAAAGTTTAGTAAAAAAACATTAAAAAGTGAATTTTGCATGTGTGGTCCCCTTTAATGATTTTAATTACTTTTGCAGAACTCCGCTTCATCTTGCTTGTGCAAATGGTCATGCTGACACGGTGCAGTTCCTTGTTGACAGCAAAGCCAAGCTTAACCTGTGTGACAATCAAAATAGATCTGCCTTAATGAAGGTAATCCTGGATTCTGACACTACAAAACAGTGAATCCTACTTGCCCGTGTTCCTTTACATGTTTCTAGCTTTGGACCAGTTCTTGTCTGAACTTCTGTTGATTCTTCTATTTAACAGGCGGTGCAGGGTCAGCATGAGCAGTGTGTGAGCATATTGTTAGAGAACAACGCTGAGACAACTCTTGTGGACATCAATGGCAATGCAGCCCTCCATTTAGCAGCGAACATCCCATCCATATCCACAGCTGCACTGTTGTTGCAGCATGGTGCTGACATCAATGCTCAGAACAAGGTGATCCTCACAGCCAAACATCATCCTCATTTAACACAAACACAACTTTAACTTATCAAATTGGTTTGAATTTAGTCCTTCTAAAATGTAAGGGCGTGGCCAACATCCTTACAATCCACATCCAGATGACCCAACTGACAATGATTCGATATGGTACCTGGATTATTGAGCATGAACTTTCTTGCTTATGATACACAGGATATCAGTAGTTTTTATTAAACACTTGTTTAAATGCACAGGGCTCCAAACTCACTTTTTGCACTGATTGCATTAGTACACTTTTATTTAGGCACAAACACTTTTTTTTACAGCTCTTCTACACAATATTATCACAGACATTTGTTGCTGATACTTGTTTTTTTAACTTCTCAATTTGGACTGTTGACAAATGCATGGTTTGGCTTTGAACTCACACGTTTGGCTTCTGGTCTGACCTGAGCTACAGAAACTTGTCCGCCTGACCATCCCTCCTGGCCGAGGGTCACTGGTGCCCATGTCCAGCAGTCATTGTGCAAGAGACGCAGGGGACATCATGGACAGGTCTCCAGTCCATCACAGGGACACATGGAGACAAACAACTATTCTCTCTCGCACCTAGAGACAATTTAGAGTTACCATCAGTCTAACATGCATGTTTTTGTTCTGTGGGAGGAAACCCACGCAACACAGAGAGAACATGCAGAAAGGTCCCGGGCTGGGATTTGAAATGGAGCTCTTCTC
>JBBPBX010011894.1:7040-39892 GCA_038048925.1 Garcialebias charrua | reverse complement strand
CATGGACAAGTCTCCAGTCCATCACAGGTGAAGTCTCCAGTCCATCACAGGGACACATGGACAAGTCTCCAGTCCATCACAGGGACACGTGGACAAGTCTCCAGTCCATCACAGGGACACATTTACAAGTCACCAGTCCATCACAGGGACACGTGGATAAGTCTCTAGTCCATCACAGGGACACATTTACAAGTTTCCAGTCCATCACAGGGACACGTGGACAAGTCTTCAGTCCATCACAAGGACATATGGACAAGTCTCCAGCCAGTCTATCACAGGGACACGTGAATGTCTCCAGTCCATCACAGGGACACATGGACAGCTCTCCAGTCTATCACAGGGACACATGGAAAAGTCTCCAGTCCATCACAGGGACACCTGGACAGGTCTCCAGTCCATCACAGGGACACATGGACAAGTCTCCAGTCTATCACAGGGACACGTGGACAGCTCTCCAGTCTATCACAGGGACACATGGAAAAGTCTCCAGTCCATCACAGGGACACCTGGACAGGTCTCCAGTCCATCACAGGGATACATGGACAAGTCTCCAGTCATCACAGGGACACGTGGACAAGTCTCCAGTCCATCACAGGGACACATTTACAAGTCACCAGTCCATCACAGGGACACGTGGATAAGTCTCTAGTCCATCACAGGGACACATTTACAAGTTTCCAGTCCATCACAGGGACACGTGGACAAGTCTCCAGTCCATCACAAGGACATATGGACAAGTCTCCAGCCAGTCTATCACAGGGACACGTGAATGTCTCCAGTCCATCACAGGGACACATGGATAGCTCTCCATTCTATCACAGGGACACATGGAAAAGTCTCCAGTCCATCACAGGGACACCTGGACAGGTCTCTAGTATGTCACAAGGACACGTGGACAAGTCACCAGTCCATCACAGGGACACCTACACAAGTCACCAGTCCATCACAGGGACACCTGGACAGGTCTCCAGTCTATCACAGGGACATATGGACAAGTCGCCAGTCCATCACACGGACACCTGGACAAGTCTCCAGTCCATCACAAGGACATATGGACAAGTCTCCAGTCCATCACAGGGACACGTGGACAAGTCTCCAGTCCATCACAAGGACATATGGACAAGTCTCCAGTCCATCACAAGGACATATGGACAAGTCTCCAGTCCATCACAGGGACACGTGGACAAGTCTCCAGTCCATCACAAGGACATATGGACAAGTCTCCAGTCCATCACAAGGACATATGGACAAGTCTCCAGTCCATCACAAGGACATATGGACAAGTCTCCAGTCCATCACAAGGACATATGGACAAGTCTCCAGTCTATCACAGGGACACGTGAACGTCTCCAGTCCATCACAGGACACATGGACAGGTCTCCAGTCCATCACAGGGACACATGGACAAGTCTCCAGTCCATCACAGGGGGGAAGACAACGCGTCGGACTCTTCACTTCCTGTCGAAGACTCAACGCCAGAAGTGTCCGACGTAGACGCCGAATACGGTGACAAGGGAGAAATTGTTCATTCCTCCCGGAACCTGACACAGAAACTTCCGGAACCGGACTTGTCGGTACATGCCCTGTTCGACCTGTGCCATAGGGCCGCGGACGCCCTGCAGGTCACATGGCCGGACCCCACACCTCGCCAACGGGCTACGAGGCTGGCAGGAAACTACTTCTACGCGAAGCAACCGACAACATCGCAGAAAATGCCAATTTTTCCGGACTTTCTGACGGAACTCAAACGCTCCTGGGCGGAACCCAGGGCTCCCATCATGCTGCCATTGTCCCGACTCTTGGATGTTGCGGGAATGGAGGCTCTGGGTCTTGCCAGCGCACCCCCGATAGAGGAGTCTCTGGCGTCTCACCTGGCCCCCACAGCCATGGGGATAAAACCAAGGCTGCCCAGCAAGGCCTGTCGCGCTTCGGAGAAACAACTCAAAAAGTGCTACAAGGCCCAGGGCCTCGTGGCTCACGCAATGAATACGTCGAGCATGGTACAGGCCTACCTGGCGGAAAAACTACAGGAGATCCAGGTAACAAAGGATGAGCAAGCCACAACCGAGGCCATAGAGAAGGCCCGCCGTGCCTCTGACCTCATGCTCAGCATGATGGGGACAGTAGCTATTTCCCAGGGCAAAGCAATGGCAGAAATAGTTGTCGCCCAGCGCCATCTTTGGCTAACACTGTCGGACCTCCCGGAAAACCAGAGGTCCACCTTCCTACAGCACCTGATCGAGCCAACAGGACTCTTCGGGAGAGCCCTGGAACGTGTCCAGACAAGACTGGAACAAGCACGCAAACAAGCGGATGCCCTCCGCGAGAATTTGCCAAGGAAAAAGTTTGCCCCACCAACGGAAAACACGCGTGGTCTCCCACGAAAGAGACCCACTGGGGGCTGTGAGGCTTCATAGTACTGTCCAAGTGCTGCTTCGGCCTCTTCCTACGGAAACCAGTTCCGAACCTGATGAACCAGAACAAACTGATAAATTTACAGGTTTGCCCGTCCACGAGGTACGGGAACCTAACTCTCTAATCCCAGTCTCTGCTCGTAGAAAACCACGAGGAGCTGGTGACATGTGTGCGCGCACCAAACATGACTCGCCTAATGTATATGTAAACAAAACAGACACTGTTTCAAACATGTACAAAAATAAAAGTACCAATGCACAGTCTGCCCTGGTTCTTGACTCGAGTCCCATTTTTATAAAACCCAAACCTCACGGTCGAACAATGAACCACAGCAAGATACGCAAGATCCGTCGGAGACGGCCTGATCTTGCGATATCTTCTGTTGGGCCAAGCAGCCTGCTCGAAAAAACGTGAGAGGGGTCAAAGGTCACCCCCTTCGACCTAAAACACAAGGAGCACAACATGCCATCCAGGCTCAGCGTGCATGCGCAGGCTTGGGAGACGTGCCTACCAAATGATTGGGTCATGACAACAATACGTCAAGGGCTCAAGTTGCAGTTCTCAAAGAGACCGCCCCGTTTCTCAGGGGTGTTGCAATCTAAGATCAACCCTGCACGCGTGCACGTGCTGAGGGAGGAAGTTTCAACAATGCTGAAAAAGGGAGTGATTAGTTTGGTCTCAGGACGCAAACTACGCTCCGGACACTATAGCAAGTACTTCCTGGTGCCCAAAAAGGGCTGTTCCTTGAGTCCAATTCTCGATCTCAGGACTCTCAATAAAAGAATTAAAACTTTCAAGTTCAGGATGCTTACACTGCGGCAAGTTCTCCAGTCTGTGAGACCAGGAGACTATGCATGTACAGTGGATCTGAAAGATGCCTATTTCCATATAGGCGTGTGGAGGAGACACAGAAAGTTCCTCCGTTTTGCATTCGAAGGTAACGCTTATGAATTCAAAGCCTTACCCTTCGGTTTAAAGACTGCTCCACGTACATTCACTAAATGTCTGGATGCAGCCCTGACCCCTCTTAGGAATCAAGGACTCAGGGTCTTGAATTACCTGGACGACCTGCTAATTCTGGCTGGAAGCAGAAAGCAGGCGCTGTCACACTCCCTTAAGGTGATCTCTCACCTGGAGTCTCTTGGTTTTGTCATAAACCTACAGAAGAGCAATCTGACTCTGTCACGGGTTACCGTATTTCTGGGTGTACAGCTTGACCTCAGACGGCTGAGACGAGCTGGTCTGAGCAGCCCAGTTCTCACCTCCTTCTACAGGTGTGCAGTGGAGAGCATCCTGTGCTCCAGCATCAATGTGTGGCATGGAGGCTGCACAGTTGCAGAGAGGAAAGCTCTACAGAGAGTGGTGAAGGCTGCACAGAAGTCTGTTGGAGTCAGTCTCCCCACCATCACAGACATTTACACCTCCAGATGCAGGAAAAGAGCCACCTGCATCATGAAAGACCTCACTCACCCAGCACACTCACTCTTTGCCCCACTCCCCTCAGGACGGAGGTTGAGGAGCATCAAATGTAGAACCACTAGACTGAGGAACAGCTTCTACCCTGAGGCTGTTAGACTCATGAATAAATAAATAATGAGAATAAACACTGCAAAATATCACATCATGCTGATGCTGATCTGTTTTCTTGTTGCTGTGTTCATCTGTGACCATCTGCTCATACAGACTCATGTTCGTGCTGCTGTTTATAATGATGTTTTTCCACTACATTAGGGCTTAGTGTATTACTAGTTGATGTTTCTCTTAGTTAATTCTAGATGTTATTACTGTTTTTCTCTTGCATTTGTTGTTGGATGTAACTGGGACCCCGTGTACATAATCTCGTTTTCATCACATGTACCACATGCGGTGCAAATGACAATAAAGACTCTCTGACTCTGACTCTGACTCTCTGACTCTGACTCTCTCTCTCTCTGACACTGTCCAATACAGAGCATGGCTCTCGAAAGAAAGAATCTCCTCCATTTGCCATTGCCTGGGAAGATTTAAACTAGACCAACGGGTCCCTGTGAAAACCTGCAAACGCTTGTTGGGCCTCTTGGCGGCAGCCATTCTTTGTGTGCCACGTGCATTATTGAAAATGCGGGCCATACAGGTGTGGTTTAACCAACAAATTCAACCCGCTCTGCCCAAACAAGCAGAAAATGTTAAAATAGACCCAGAATGTCTAAAGGCCCTGGAACCTTGGAGAGATCCGTCCGTTTTCGCTGAAGGGGTCTCACTGGGAAGGGTGTCGTCCCGTGTAGTCATCACAACGGACGCCTCATAAACAGGATGGGGAGCGATCTGCAGGAACCAGAACGCCCGTGGCCTTTGGAACAAGCTGTAGTGGACCTACCCAGGGTCAAACTAAGGTTTTTGAACTGTTCCAGAGATGACCTTTACTGACCTCTCAGTAAAGCAAGACATTTACTACAAGATCATTCATTTAGCTGTAATCTGATAAATATAGTCACCAAAAGAGACTATTTCTATCTTTGATTTTAGGCTGATGTGATCAAAAGAATAACTTTTGTCATTTTCATGATGTGTGCTTTTAAGCTGTGTTATTCTGTAAGAGTATTACTGTGTTCACTGCTGTGTTAAAGGTGAAGTCTCGGGTCACAGAGACCGGACGGTTTTGTTTAGAAAGTCAGAAGACAGTAATCCGTTGTTTTTCATGAAAGGGCTCCAGCTTGCTGTGTCTTTTCCTAAACAAATCTCTCTCTGCTGCTGGCTGTAACCTTGGGTCTGATAAGGCAAGTGAACTCCTCTCTAAGTCTCTTTTTAAGTTCTAACTGGGCGGAAACGCTTCAGAGTTTGCTGGGAGCTTCGAAAGAGATGTGAACCTTCCCAAAGGGCTGTGGTACGCTTGGTCAAGAGCTAACGACCTTCGTCATCCAGCTGGGACTGATAACTTGCTGTTATGAGTCCACTTCGAATGAGCGTAAGCTCAAACTTTGTTATTCCTTCCTGGAATAAATTATCTTGAGCCAAAAAACCACGATTGCCACGGCTTCTGCCGACGAAAGCGAGTATCACCGACACCGACAAGGTAAACACGCGTGGAGTCCAGCTTGGACTTGCGGGACCGACGACTCGTCAGTCCAAAGCTGATCACAGCTCTTTACCAGAACCAAGGCGGACGTCTTAAGGTAAAGGAGCAGCTGTTTGCTTGCTGGAGGTGTGATGATATCTTAGCTGGACGCGTACGGAAGAGTGTCATCTGGTTTCATAAATGCAAGATAAACTTCCTCTCTTAACCTCCCAATTCTTCTTAAATCTTTCCTCCTATTCTTTTCCCTCTCAATCTAAGCTGGAAACTATTTTAAGCTGAAGAGCCCACAGACTAAATATGTTAACATCCAATATTGAAGTCTGTTGTGTTAAATTTAAGTGTGCTGACGTATTAATTTGAAAGAAAGTGAAATCATGTCAATCAAGTGTAATGGTGTTAATTTAGTTGATTCATTTTAAATAAATGATAGTGTCTCTTTGACATATCAAGCTAAGTTAACGTGTCCATTGTCACTCTATAGCTCTGTTTATTTATCCATCATAAAGATCACAGATATATTGGGTAAACTGAAAAAGAAAAGAATCCGTGAAATTACTATTCAATCTGAATAAGTAAATTAATTAAGGATAAAGAGGTCAGCTTAATACTGACCCCTGTTAAAATCCTTTAGTTACATCTGGTGGCCCTACGTGTTTTCTAAAAGATTATTCATAAATCTGTGATCTCATGAACTGTAACGTCATGTTTGCATAAGAGGATCCAAGTTTTAAACTCTGAGGATAATAATTTTTGGCTGAGGTGTTCAAAACAGGCAGATTCTGCATGTTTTTATCATTTGAGGCTGAGGGATTGTTATTCGTTCAACTCGTTTACACGCTGTTGGAAGCTTTTAGGTGAGGTTTTTGTCAGCCCGTGGTCTGTGGGGGTTCGGGTCCTGTTCGGTCCAGTTCACACAGACTCCTGTACAAAGCTTTGTTTGACCGCCGAGTCAAAAGCCTGAAAGCTACTTTTGGCCCTTTTCCACCGGTCGGCTCGGGTCGGATGTTACGTCATATGTGCGTCGCAGAGACCCCCTTTCATCCTTTTCCACCGGATATTCCGTGCTAAGCCGCGCGAGATTTCTTGAGATTTTCGGGCTGG
Organism: Garcialebias charrua; assembly: GCA_038048925.1. Taxonomy (NCBI): domain Eukaryota; kingdom Metazoa; phylum Chordata; class Actinopteri; order Cyprinodontiformes; family Rivulidae; genus Garcialebias; species Garcialebias charrua. The sequence goes on along the minus strand of JBBPBX010011894.1, from coordinate 33,321 downwards.
TTTCAGAGGGGTACTGAAGCGAGCTCACCCGCTCCGGAAGGAGGGAGGAGGAGACTCGAGCTGTTTTCACGGAAGCGAGGGAAGCTATCACGGCAGGACTTTTACATGAATAACACGGTAAAAACAATTGTTATTTTTTAAATTTATAGCAAAGATGGGTCTTCAGCTGAACGTGTCCTTAATAAAATCACGTACTGCTCAAAACTGCAGGATTTTAAAAAGTAGTTTCGCCACGAGCAACGCGTCGCGCGCGGGCGGCTTTATGTCTTTAAATGTAGCTCAATGAACAGATATAAAATATAATTCATAGCTGACTTTATAGTACGAGGGCTCCTGAGCTTAACCACGCTTTAATATTGTCACGTAGTGGTCAAATATGCTGCATTTAAAGTAGTTTCGCTTTGACTGTTTCCAAAACCTGTGCTTGCACAACGAAAATAAATTATAAAAATTCGAATTTTATTTCAAATAACTCCAACAGGATACATTTGACAGTATATGAACATGTTGTGATCACACTAGATTTTTTTGAAAAATATCAGCTATGTGGTTTTTGATAGAATTGATAATATGTGATACAAAGTACAAGTGAGAAAATTAATGGAGGTAGCTTGACACATTTATGTCTATAACACATTGAATTTTATTTCAAATAACTCCAACAGGATATAGACAGTATATGAACATGTTGTGATCACACTAGATTTTTTTGAAAAATATCAGCTATGTGGTTTTTGATAGAATTGATAATATGTGATACAAAGTACAAGTGAGAAAATTAATGGAGGTAGCTTGACACATTTATGTCTATAACACATTGAATTTTATTTCAAATAACTCCAACAGGATATAGACAGTATATGAACATGTTGTGATCACACTAGATTTTTTTGAAAAATATCAGCTATGTGGTTTTTGATAGAATTGATAATATGTGATACAAAGTACAAGTGAGAAAATTAATGGAGGTAGCTTGACACATTTATGTCTATAACACATTGAATTTTATTTCAAATAACTCCAACAGGATACAGACAGTATATGAACATGTTGTGATCACACTAGATTTTTTTGAAAAATATCAGCTATGTGGTTTTTGATAGAATTGATAATATGTGATACAAAGTACAAGTGAGAAAATTAATGGAGGTAGCTTGACACATTTATGTCTATAACACATTGAATTTTATTTCAAATAACTCCAACAGGATATAGACAGTATATGAACATGTTGTGATCACACTAGATTTTTTTGAAAAATATCAGCTATGTGGTTTTTGATAGAATTGATAATATGTGATACAAAGTACAAGTGAGAAAATTAATGGAGGTAGCTTGACACATTTATGTCTATAACACATTGAATTTTATTTCAAATAACTCCAACAGGATACAGACAGTATATGAACATGTTGTGATCACACTAGATTTATTTGAAAAATATCAGCTATGTGGTTTTTGATAGAATTGATAGTATGTGACACAAAGTAGAAGGGAGAAAATTAATGGACGTAGCTTGACACATTTATGTCTATAAAAATTCGAATTTTATTTCAAATAACTCCAACAGGATACATTTAGTATATGAACATGTTGTGATCACACTGTGTTGTTTAAAAAAAAAAAAAACAGTTTCTGGACTAAATTAATCACATTTTTCTTTTACAGTCAACAGAAGAAAATCGCCAGAATTCAACAACCTGTGTCATCTTCTGGAGGAAGACGTGAGACACCAGATGGAAATTTGTTACTTCTGTTTGTCACTTCAAACTTTTCCTATTAAACGTTATATTTTCTTAAGTGGTGTCCTCGAACATTCAATTTCCTAAACTTATTTTATAATGTGAAGTGTGTATTGTGTTTAAATCCATACTGGAAGTTAAGAGAACTTTCCATTTGCATTTGACCTTTAAAGAATCATAAGATAAAGATTATTAGAATCTGCTCAACTGTTATTACGTTATAAATTATTTGGTTCTAGGATGAAGTCATACAAAAAAAGTCAAAAATTAAAAGTGGCCAAAGTCCTTTGGACAGTTTAAAGTTAAAGAATTCACAGACCATCCATCTACCATCTACCACCCAGCAGCAACTTTGCCAGGGAGACACTGGCAGTTTCAAAGATCACAGTGTGATGTTTTAAATCAACTTTATTTATAAAGCACATTTTAAAAACCACAAGGTCAACCAAAGTGCTGTACAATAACATAAAAGACAAGTTAATTAAAAACTATAAAAAGCATACAAAAATAAATACATATACCAGTCTTACTGCAGGTGTGTTAACATGCCATAAAAGATAAGATCACGTATTAAAAGCCAAGGAATAAATGTGTGTTTTTAAATAAGATTTAAAAAGTTTTGAGGACTGTCAGCAGCAACTGCTCAGCTGATCTGAGATCGGGGAGGGCAGGAAGGTTGAAGCAGCTCAGATAAATATGGTTTTGCAACTTTATCAAGCACCTTGTGCATAACTAAATAATAAAATATGCTTTAATACATCTTTATTGTAAAAATACTAAATTGGAAAATACATGGGTTTAAAGAAGGCAACAAGGTAGGATTATGAATTGGGTTTAAAGATTACAGCTCATGAGGTACTCATTATAGCATGACATCTCTTTCACAACATTCTGTCAAAGCCTTTATTGTGTTCTTCTTCTAGTGGTGGCTAGTACTGTAGTAAATAGCTTGAGGGAACACTACTGCCACCATGTGGTAAGACGAGTAGGATTCTGGACCCCGCCCACAGAAGGGGTACAAAAAAGCTGTGGAAACAGAACATAGATGTGACCCGACCCGAACTGAGCCGACCTGAGCCGATCCAACCCGAGCCGAGCCGAGCGGTGGAAAAGAGGCATAAAACATCTACAAGATTGCTGTGCTGGTATTTTACATGTTAGAGCAGGTCAAAGAAGCATATAACTGTTAGAACGGTGTCGGATAGTGGTTCTGAAACCCGAGTTCTGCTCCCTTAAAGTGGACGGAACCGACCTTGAACGCGGCTCCGAGAGAGTCCGTGTTTGTTCAACAGCTGCAGTGCTGTGTTACTGAGCGTAACTAAGTTGGCCTGTCTAGGTGTGTTCGCCGCATGTTTCAGAATTTTGGGAAGTTAATTTGTAGCGTTTGAGTTGTTTTAAGAGTCTATAAAGTTGTGGTCTGCTGTGCGAGCTAACGTTAGAAAGACGTGTCGTGCTTGTCTGTTTATGAGCCGTGATTGGATGAAAGGAGTGCTGTGAGCTGTCAATCACTCTCGTAGCGAACGCTGATTCGCTGATGTGGGAACGCACGCCGTTGCGACAACCCACTTTTACGTCATTTCCTGCACTACATTGGTCGAAGGTAAGAAAACTACATTCACCATGAATGCATGGGTAATGCACTGCAAACGCTGTGATTGATTTGTTGACATCACGTATCTTGTAGCGAGCTCCGCCTCGCTCACGTACGAAGCTGGTGACGCGCTACGCACGCTGCGTTGGCACGCCCATTCTTGTCGTCATTTCCTGGTGCATTTCGGGTGACAAGCAGTTCACACGCTGACAGAACAAACTGAGATTTCACTGAGAGTTTAAACACTCATTTCAAGCCATCTAAACTGTCTAACAACATAGATTTGTCTCTGACAAGAACGTGGTTCGAGCGTTTATCACGGACACACTAGAAACTAACTCTAAAAGGTTAAATACTGATTAGAAAAATCAGTTTCCTCGTGATTACATTAAGACTCGAAGCTGCCCCCTGTTGGTTAAAAGACGTTGACAGATGAGCTTTCTCAAAAACATCATAAAAAAGTCAGCATTGTTATGGAGAATTACCAGCTTTAAAATTGTTCTGTACGCAAACAAAAACTCCTGTTTATTCTAAATACAAATTTTAGAATAACAGAGGTACAGACAAACAATTTATGCTCATTTTAAATACTGTAGAGATTTAAAATAACACTCAATAAGGCATTTTTATTTGATTTTTAAATTAAATTAAAAAAAAAGATGGAGAATAGAGCATTTCCACATTAAGCTCTTCACATCTCTGAATTTTAAACAGAATTGGTGTGCACAACTGCACACTTTTAGTTAAAAATGGCATTTTTAACGTTTTTCTGTGTACAATTAATGACTCCAGTTTATTTTAAATAAAAAGTTTAAAATAACAAACAAAATTACATTTTTCAATCCAGATAACTGCGGCAACTCAAAACAGTTTTACTGAATCTGAAATACATTCTCTTGGAGCAAAATAAAACAAAATCTGCTAACATTTTAGTGTGAACATTGCATTTATTTGAAATCTTTAAGAAGGCGTTTGAGTGAAAGACAGAAAACATTAAGCGTGGTTTAATAGTAATTGTTTTAAAAAATAGGTCTATTAAGTTAATACGGCCACGAAGGCTTAACTTACCATATTTTTCATTGAAGGTAAAACCTAAAATAAATAAAAAGGTACTGAATGAAGGAAAGACTTGTTTATAGATTACAGGAACAAACCCAGAAAGCTGTTTTAGTTAAATAACTCACCGCTAAGAAAGCATTTATTTGCATACACTATAATAAATACCGTCTTATTGATTCAAACAAAATCAAAACTAAAAGATGGGAGATAACAATTATGATGAAGCTTTACAGCTGCTCACAGCAAAGCTTGAATTGTTAAGGCAGAATAACATTCGCAGAAGAGAAATTTTTCAACAAGTAAAACTTGAGTTAAAACGTGAGATCAAACAAAATCAAAACAAAAAGATGGGAGATAACGATTGTGATGAAGCTTTACAGCTGCACACAGAAATACTTGAATTGTTAAGGCAAGATAACATTCGCAGAAGAGAAAATTTTCAACAAGAAAAACTTGAGTTAAAAAGTGAGATTGAGCAATTAAAAATAAAACGGCGTGCTATAAATGGTTTTGATGTTCGTCAACTCCCTGACCCGATCTGGTTAAAAACAAAACCAGAACGTGAACTACATTACCAAGAAAAGGTCAAATCCCACTCGCTGGAGCTGGAAGGGACAAGTTCATCAACTCCCTCTCCTAAAATAGGCGAGAAAAAACATGTTTTCAAACTAACAAACCACGACATGTCGATGCCCGCTGGAACTATGACCCGAAGTGGTTAAGAGACCCAATATGGTTGAGAAGGACGAGCACACGTCCTGCCCCTGCACTGCGGACTGGACAGTCCGGGAGTAGCAAAAGGTCACAGAAGTTCCAGGAAAAAAGGCAGCATACGTCTAAGCTCTGAGGAGATAGTGGACATAAGTTGGTTGTTTGAAAACTTGAATGATACAGAGGAGGACCAAACTGGGACAATGAGTGACCTTGTCTTTGATAACTCAGAGCACATGGATAACTCAGAGCACACAGTTAGTGACATCAATAGCAAACGACAAAAAGAAAAACGTCTCAAAAAAGGCCTTGAGCTACAACATCAGTTTAAACAATCAGTGATGAAACAGTGCGCTGTAACTGCTGTTGAGGCTCACATGCAAAACAAAACACCCTCTGAGGTGTGCCCAGGTCAAAAGGTCGTATCCCAGTCGCAAAAAATAGGCGAGGTTCTCTCTCCTATAGAAAGCGAGAATAGACACCGTCGTCTCAAAGGTCCTCTGACCTCGGGAGAGGTAGAGCACTTACGTCGGTCGTTAAAAGAGTTGGATGATACTAGCAAGAATGAACAAGATTTTCAAACTGACATACACCGAAATGTTGGTACCAGTTGGAACAGTGACTCAAAATGGTTTAAAGGGAGCCCCGCCCCTGAAGCACCTCAGATTGAAAAATCTGAGACAAGCAACGAACCACAAAAGGTAGGTGTTCACTCTCTAAGAGACCCACAACGGTTCAGATCGAACCAGATGGGTGAAAACCAAGGTCAATCGGTGGGTGGACTTCAAAAGAAATTGAAGGATGAGGACCTATACTCATGTAACTATGCGTGGTCCCAACAGCCACCCCCGAGCCTTGGAACTGCACCTCCCGCGCCTCGAACAGAACAGTTCGAGACAGGCAAAGAGTCACGAATGTCCCGGAATAATGGCCCAACACCTCTATGCTCGGAAGAGACAGAGGAAGTAAGTAGTTTGTCGGTAGATTTGAATGTTACTGTGCTTGACCAACCTGATACAATGAGTGGCGTTATCATTGATAATGACACTCTCAACGTTGACCAACCTGGAGCGATGTGTAGCACTGTCTTTCACAAAGACTCAGAGCACACAAATAACTCAGCGCACACTACTACCAACATTGCCATGGATGTTGACAGCAAACCAATTGCTGACACACAACAACATCCTGAAGGTCATGATGCTGACAGCCAACAAGATGCTGACAGTAAGCAAGATTACACAGACAGAGTCACACGTGAACAGAAACGTGGGCCAAGACCTGTGAGGTTTCTGTGTAACTTTATACAAAGGGGGGTGGCTAAGAAAGCTTACCTGCCTATCACACTGGAAGGTGTCCTTGAGCGTGAAGCCCTCCTGGATGGCAGTTCTGATATAACTATTATGTCGGCCAAGCTGTTCGAGGAGCTGAGGACCGCCGCTAACGGTGTTGACAGGCAAATACCCTTTGAGAAATGTGCTATTGAGCTACAGGGTCTCGCAGAGACGAGAACAACCCTAACAGCTATGGCTATGGTTCACATGCAGATTGGCGAAATGACACTACGCCACCCGGTGTACGTGTCTAAACTTGACTCATTCCCATTTTTGGTTGGCCAAGATTTTATAAACCGCTTCAACGCGATTATAGATTATGGTCGACGGAAAATGTGGAGCACAGTGAGAAAACCCCTGCCAATAAAAGTGCTTCCTAGTTGCGATACAGACTGCCTAACCGCAGGTACCGCAGAGGACACAAGGGACTGCTCATCCGAGGACGAGAGCCCGGTAAGTGAACCTTCAACTACAGGTGAGACAGAAGAGACCCAAAAGTTGGACCAAACTCTGGCCCAACAAGAGAACCTCCTCTGTGAGCTGACACATTCAGCACTCCCTGACCACTGCCTACCACAGGTAGTGAAAGGTGTTGAGATCCAAGGATCCCACACCGAAGACGCTGTACTGTCCTCTGGGACAGGTAATTCGGCAATCAACCAAGCTTTCAATGAAACCTTGGTTCAAGGGCATCTGAGTCCAGAAAATGACAGTCAACCAAACGCTGACAGTCACTTGGACATCATTGTTGCAGACTACGAGGACCCCTCTTCAGACAAGAAGGGGGCAAACTCACATTACCTACCACAGGTAGAGAAGGGTGTGGAGATCCAAGGACCCCACACCGAGGTTGCTGTACTGTCCCCTGGGACAGGTAAATCGGCTATCAGCCAAGCTTTCGATGAAACCTTGGTTCAGGGACATTTGTGTCTAGAACTAGTCAGAAATGACATAGTTTTTACAGACTCAAAGAGCCCCTCTTCAGTCAAGAAGTGGGAAGACACACACAACGACAGTGACCCGTCGCAGTCTGTACAATCAGACACACCTGCGACTGCGCCGACAGTTGTGACACACCTGAATTACACGGAAAGAGGTAAACGTAAGAAGATACGTTGGCCAAATCCTAAACGATTCCTGTGTACCGTCTTCTCTCAGCTGCGCGAACAGCTTAAACTAAACGGTGGCATCCTAACTTGTGCCCATGGACGGACGTCCTCACCTGTGATCGTGGTCCCCCATGACCAAAGGGGGGTGATGTTAGGCCATGCCAAAGACAAAGATTTGAATGTACACCTCAGAAACACTTTTGCTTTCGCCCAGAAAAACCTGGAAAGATCCGCTGAAGGACGTAAGGCGTACTATGACCAGAAGGCCTCTCACAATGAACTCCAAGTGGGAGACAGAGTCTGGTACTATACGTTCGCCCCAGCAACCGGGAAAGGAGAGTCCGAGACCGGAACTCTCGCCCGCAAACTAATGCCCAGGTGGACTGGACCTCATCTGATAACAGACAAAGTGTCCTCAGTCGTCTACGAAATCAAAATCAGCAAAGGCCGCAAAGAGCCAATTGCTAAATGGGTACATCGAAATCAGATCAAACCTTACAAGGCGTTCAATGACTCCACAAAAGACAAAGATCTCACAAACTCACCGACTTCATGGGATAATAAGGTCGTCCAAACACAAGTTAGTAAATAAACTAATCAGGTTTAAACTACCGTATTTTCCACCCTATAAGTCGCATTGTCCAATTTGAACTTAGAAACGCTAAGCCTAAAACCCAAAAAACTAACCTTAACAACCGTTTAAATCCACGAGATTTAATTTGACCTCGGTCATAAAGTTGAGACCTGTTTTCTTGTGTGTTGCACTTTGGAATCTGACGACAAGAGTGTGTCGAAGCAGTGAAACGTTGTTTCCTTGTTGTTTAGTCATTACTGTTGTCATTAGTTGAGATATTGTTTTGGTTCTGAACACTCCCAGCCAAAAAGGTTTTGTATTAACATTGGTTAATGAATGATATGGATTTAACTATGCCAACATGCAGTTCGTTTTGTTAAATCTCAATCGTCGAAGAGTCAATGTACAAGCCCAAAACCAGAAAAGTTGGCACGTTGTGGAAATCGCAAATAAAAACAGAATACAATGACTTGCAAATCTTTTTCAACCTATATTCAATTGAACACACTGCAAAGACCACATACTTAACGTTCGAACTGGTAAACTTTGTTATTTTTTGCAATTATTAGCTCATTTGGAATTTGATGCCTGCAACATGTTTCAAAAAAGCTGGCACAAGTGACAAAGAAGACAGAGAAATTTGAGGAATGCTCATCAAACACTTATTTGGAATATCCCACAGGTGAACATGCAAATTGGGAACAGGTGGGTGCCATGATTGGGTATAAAAGCAGCTTCCTTGACATGCTCAGTCATCCACATAGAAGGATGGGGCGAGGGTCACCACTCTGTGAACAAATGCGTGGGCAAATTGTCGAACAGTTCAAGAACAACTTTTCTCAACGAGCTATTGCAAGGAATTTAGGAATTTCACCATCTACGGTCCGTAATATCATCAAAAGGTTCAGAGAATCTGGAGAAATCACTACACGTAAGGGGCAAGGCCGAAAACCAACATTGAATGCCCGTGACCTTCGATCCCTCAGGCGGTACTGCATCAAAAACCGACATCAGTGTGTAAAAGATATCACCACATGGGCTCAGGAATACTTCAGAAAACCACTGTCAGTAACTACAGTTCGTCGCTACATCTGTAAGTGCAAGTTAAAGCTCTACTATGCAAAGCAAAAGCCATTCATCAACAAGATCCAGAAACGCCGCCGGCTTTGCTGGGCCCGAGCTCATCTGAGATGGACTGATGCAAAGTGGAAAAGTGTTCTGTGGTCTGATGAGTCCACATTTCAAATTGTCTTTGGAAACTGTGGACGTCGTGTCTTACGGACCAAAGAGGAAAAGAACCATCAGGACTGTTATAGGCGCAAAGTTCAAAAGCCAGCATCTGTGATGGTATGGGGGTGCATTAGTGCCCAAGGCATGGGTAACTTACACATCTGTGAAGGCACCATTAATGCTGAAAGGTACATACAGGTTTTGGAGCAACATATGCTGCCATCCAAGCGACGTCTTTTTCATGGACGCCCCAGCTTATTTCAGCAAGACAATGCCAAGCCACATTCTGCACGTGTTACAACAGCGTGGCTTCGTAGCAAAAGAGTGCGGGTCCTCCCCTGGCCTGCCTGCAGTCCAGACCTGTCCCCCATTGAAAATGTGTGGCGCATTATGAAACGTAAAATACGACAACGGAGACCCCGGACTGTTGAACAACTTAAGCTGTACATCAAGCAAGAATGGGGAAGAATTCCACCTGAAAAGCTTCAAAAATTGGTCTCCTCAGTTCCCAAACGTTTACTGAGTGTTGTTAAAAGGAAAGGCGATGTAACACAGTGGTAAATATGTCCCTGTGCCAACTTTTTTGCAATGTGTTGCTGCCATTGAATTCTAAGTTAATGGTTATTTGCAAAACAAAATAAAGTTTCTCCGTTCGAACATTAAATATATTGTCTTTGCATTCTATTCAGTTGAATATGGGTTGAAAAAGATTTGCAAGTCATTGTATTCTGTTTTTATTTGCGATTTGCACAACGTGCCAACTTTTCTGGTTTTGGGCTTGTAGTTTAAAGCTACTCAAGGTACATAAACTACACTGGTCTCATAATTTCTAAATTGAACCGATTCGATCGTTTCTATTCTAGATTATCTATTCATTTTGATGAGTCTCGCCATAGACTTCAAAATTTATTAGGAATACCAAATCCTACGTCGTTCGTCTAAAAGACAACAGACATTTAGATCAAACTATATTTCATTTTTATTTTAGTTTAACCTAAACTAAGTAATGAATGGAGGAATAGTTTGGAATTAGAGGCCTTCGTTACAGAAGCCCTCCAAAATTTTATAGGTACAGATCCCTATATCTAATTTTACAGAATTGATCCACCCCTTAATTGGTAATCGTAGCTGATCTAAACCATGATAGCTTACATACCAGGTGCATATAGGTAAGGCTTAATGTAAAATCCCAATCATAAGCCCACCTTAAAAACCACATAATTGCATGACACATAGAACCAGAGTGGCACTGACTGGAAACCAACCAGCCAACAACCTTCGATGTGGGACCTGCAGCTCCAACGCTTGGTCTTCAACCTTCATCCAAGGGTCGCCTCCTCTGCGTCAATCGAGGGATCCCCTCTACATGCTGATTATGAAAACAATTGTTGCTGATCAATCAACAAAACTAATCGTTGTGGAATTACTGCTGTGGAATTACCGCTGTGGATTATAAGACTTTGTTTTCCAAGGGTTCGCAGACTTTGTTTTCCAGAGGATTAAAAGCTTTTCGCAATGGGATTACCTCTGAACAGTATGAAATTTCCAAAAACTTTATGGGATTATAATTTTTATTTTTCTTTTCCACTTGCTGGATTACTTCAAGATCAAAGACAGTTCAAGGTTTCCTTTCGTGTTGGACCCCATCCCCAAGGACTGGCGATGGCTTCCAAAAGGGGGGAGATGTAGTGGACATGACCTTGTCCACTTTTAAGACACCTGTGTACTTTTGAACTGTCCAGTGATGACCTTTACTGACCTCTCAGTGAAGCAAGACATTTACTACAAAATCATTCATTTAGCTATAATCTGATAAATATAGTCACCAAAAGAGACTATTTCTATCCTTGATTTTAGGCTGATGTGATCAAAAGAATAACTTTTGTCATTTTCATGATGTGTGCTTTTTAAGCTGTGTTATTCTGTGAGAGTTAAACTGTGTCCACTGCTGTGTTAAAGGGAAATATCGGGTCACAGAGACCCGACTGTTTTGTTTAGAAATAAGAAGACAGTTTAATCAGTTGTTTTTCATGAACAAGGCTCCAGCTTTCTCTGTCTGTTCCTAAACATTTCCCTCTGCTGCTGGCTTGTAACCTTGGGTTTGATAAGGCAAGTGAACTCCTCTCTGTGTTCCTGTCTTTTTAAGTTCTAACTGTGCGGAAACGCTTCAGTCTTTGAATGGACAGAGAGTTTGAATGGACGGAGACCTGAAAGCTCTCTGCCTTGCAGCTGGTCAAGCTTGGTCAAGAGCCAAAGACTAACTTGTCAGCTAGAACTGATGGACGCCTCCATCCAGTTCCCCGAGCAAAAGCTCCAAAGTTCTTAATGAACTTTCTTTGAGAAACATCTCGTCTTGAAGTCAGCCAGAAGCTGCCACATGTTTCTGACGGCTGACGCGGATCCGAGGAGACGTTGGAAGTAAACGACCAGTTCAGACGTACGAGGGCCGGAAGGACTCTGTGCACCTGGGAGGCTGGCAATATCTTTATCAGACGCATCGTCAAAAGGTAAAGAGCGGTTTACAAACGTACCTGGGATTTAGCCGAAGTCGGATGGAAAGTGTCATCTCTGGTTACACTCGAGATAAATAACTTAATCTCTCCAACCTCTTATTCCTCCTACTCTTTCCCCTCTCTATCTAAGCTGGAAACTATATTTTTAAGCTAAAAGAGCCCACAGACTAAATATGTTAACATCCAATATTTATGTCTGTTGTGTTGAATTTAAGTGTGCTGACGTTTTAAATTGAAAGAAAGTGAAATCATGTCAATCAAGTGTAATGGTGTTAATTTAGTTGATTTATTCTAAATAAATGATAGTGTCTCTTTGACATATCAAACTAAGTTAACGTCTTTGTCACTTAATGGCTCTGTTTATTTATCCATCATAAAGATCACAGAAATATTGGGTAAACTGAAAAAGAACAGAATCCGTGAATTTACTATTCAATCTGAATAAGTAGATTAATTAAGGATAAAGAGGTCAGTATTAATATTGACCTCCTCATTAATTCTTACACCTGTATAATTGGGAAAATTGCAAAAGGCATTTCTTACTAGTGAATACAAAGGCGTAAAGGCACTATTTATCTAAATGTATCTATGTCTTGCACCATGGACCAGTTTGATGTCAGAAATATTTTCACAGACCGGGAGGGGGGGTCAGTCTGGAGGTCATCCTCAACAGAATTCTGAATAAAGTAGATGCCATTTCTTGCAGTCTGCTGCATTTTGAAAACTTTTAAAACATTTGTTGTTTCAAGTACTCTGAACGACAAACAGCTTCATGAGCTGAAATCATCATCTGTTTTGATCAGTTCAGTGAAAGTTCAGATAACTCCTGCAGTGATTCACACATCAGGTTGTTCACAAAAGCAAAGGAACGTATGCCTAGTGCAAGACATTTAATTACATTTTTGTGTTTTATAATTAAAATTACCCATGACTTTGAACTTTTAGGGGCAGAGATTTTTTGGAGCAGAAGCAAAAATGTGAAGTGACAGCTCTGATGTGATATTAGGAAGCTTGATAAATTATAGTTTTATTTTAGTTATAGTTTTAATAATAATAATATTAATAATAATAATGAATTCAATTTATAACGCACTTTTCATTAATGAAAATCTCAAAGTTTTACAGTCAATCTTTGTCAGGTGGGTTGACAAATATGCAGTGTGATACTTCAAAATGCACAGCTACGGCTGCGTACCTCAACCTGTGTGCTCCAGACCACGTAGCTGAATTGCTTTGTTCTTTCCTCTAAATCCCTTTGAGTTAATGAACTGATAACTGATCGTCATACTGATTTATTCTGTCTATCAGAAATCTGGCTACAACAGAAGGATTTTGTTAGTATAAAGGAATCCACTCCTGTTAATTATTTAAATTGTTCTGTTCCTAGAACAACTGGCTGAGGTGCAGAAATAGCTTCTATTTTTTTAGTCAGGATTATTGATTAATGCCAAACCAGTTATTAGTTATGATTATTTTGCATCACTGTCCTTCAGTCTTTCTCATCCAAAATGGAAATCAGAAAAGCCACTTTTACTAGTTGTTATATATCGTCCACCAGGCGCTTACTTTCAGTTTCTGTCTGAATTCTCCAAATTCTTAACTGACTTACTACTAAATACTGAGAAATTTATAATAATGGGTGATTTTAATATTCATGTAAACGTTGAAAGTGATAGCTTAAGCATAGACTTTAATAATTTAATAGTCATTTGGTTTTACCCAAAATGTCCGCACATCTACTCATTCTTATCATCACACTCTTTACTTAGTTCTGACCTATGGCATAGAGATTAAGGACTTAATAATAGTTCCTCAAAATCGTATTTTGTCCGACCATTTTTTAATAACATTTTAGTTTACATTAAATGACTACACGTGAAGGCGTAAATTTCATCTTAGCAGGTACTTATCAGGAAACGCTGTAACCAAATTTAAACAATCTCGTCCATCAATGTTTTCCTCTGTCTTGCAGAGTAATGCATCAGACAGCAGTGACTTAGATCATCTAGTTCAGGGGTCTGCAACCTTTATGAGCAAAAGAGCCATTTCTGCCCCTTTGTTCACAAAATTAAATGTGTCCGGAGCCACAATACCTGCTACAACTGGGATTCTCAACTGGTGGCCCATAGACCACTTTGTTTGTTGGAGGGCGCTTTTCTGGACAGTAGGGGGTGATATTATAAAATATCTAATGATGTTTAACATTTATTGATAGTTTACACTCGATAAGACAAAATAAATGATTCTTGGAAAGAAGGAAAAAAATAGTTTTTGCCCAGTTTATAAAAATTAAAACAATAAACTATGCATTCTTATGTGATTGTTTTTATTGTAGAGAAATTACGTATCCTACTTTGAAGAAATAAAGTGTGAAGTGAAAATGAGTATGAGTACCGGTACTCCTTGTTCTAGTATTCATATATTTGCAAAATAAATTACAGCAAAACTGCTAAAACTAGCCCTTTCAGTTATTGTTATAGCAACCAATAAAATTCAGTTTTATTTCAATTTTGGTCAAAGCTTGAAAGAGCTGTTGCAGTGGGACCAAAGAGCCCCATGTGGCTCCAGAGCCACAGGTTGCAGACCCCTGATCTAGTTGATCGTCTTACACCTTCGATGCAAACTTCACTTGATAAAATTTCTCCACTGAAAAAAGAAAGTAATCAGAAAAAACTGGTTCCTTGGTTCAATTCTGAGTTACGTACTTTAAAACAGGCATCTAGAAACCAGGAAAGAAAATGGTGCTCTATAATGTAGAATAATTTTATTTAACTTGGAAAGCTTAGTCTGCTAACAAATAATAACGCTCTCCGTAAATCTAGGACTTTTTATTACTCATCTTAAATAGATGAGAATAAAAATAACCCTAGGTTTCTGTTCAGTACTATTGCCAGACTGATTAAAAGTCTCAACTATGTTGAACCATGTATCCCTACAACTATAAGTAGTGATGACTTCATGAGATTCTTTATAAATAAAATTATTTCACTTAGAGAGAAAATTCAAACCATCCTTCCTTCTACTACCCCTAGTCCCCTGTCAAATGAGACAACTTTAGGAATTTCACTAGAGCCTGATTTGTGTTTGGACAGTTTTTGTCCTGTTGAGCTCTTTGAATTGTCAAAAATAATAACCTCATCCAAACCATCCACATATCTGCTAGATCCCATCCCAACCAGGCTGTTTAAAGAGGTATTTCCCCTAATTTATGTTCACATTTTGAATCTACCTGTACTTAATTTGTCTTTAATGAATGGTTACTTACCAAAGCACTTCGAGGTTGCTGTAATTAAACTTTTACTTAAGAAGTCTGACCTTGATTCAGAAATTCTGGCCAATTATAGACCTATATCTAATCTAACTTTTATCTCAAAAATTCTAGAGAAAATTGTTGCTGGTCAGTTGCGTGAACATCTACAAAGAAATAATCTGTTTGAAGAGTTTCAGTCAGGGTTTAGAGCTCATTATAGCACAGAAACTGCACTATTAAAAGTCACTAATGATATTCTCATGGCCTCAGACAATGGACTTATGTCTATACTGGTCCTGTTGGACCTCAGTGCTGCATTTGATACAGCTGATCACAATATTTTACTACAACGGCTTGAATATGATTTTGGGATTACAGAAACAGCTCTAAAATGGTTTAAATCATATATATCTTATAGATAGATTTCAGTTTGTAAATGTAAATAATAAATTGTCTTCATACACCAAAGTTAGTCATGGAGTACCTCAGGGCTCAGTGCTTGGGCCAATACTCTTTACTTTATGTACGCTTCCATTAGGTAAAGTTTTTAAACAGCATGGGATACATTTTCATTGCTATGCTGATGACACACAATTATATTTGTCCATTAAACCCAATGAATCCAATCAGTTACTTAGACTACAAGCATGTCTTAAAGACATAAAAACCTGGATGACCCTTAATTTTCTCCTTTTGAACACAGACAAGACTGAGGTTTTGTTTTTTGTACCTGAGCATCTTAGGAATGTCTTTTGCCCTCCTTAGATGGCATTAATCTGGCCTCAAGCTCTAATGTTAAAAATCTTGGGTGTCAAAGGTGGGCACATGAACACTAGGGACCGCTAATGCGCTAATGCACTTACAGCGGACCTAACGTTTTTGTCAGCGTAACAACGGAGTGACTAACTTTTATAATTCATAAGCGGATTTGTGCTATTTTTATTTAAAATGCAGTACCGCTAATAACTAATTATCTATCAGTAAAAACGAATAAACTTATTTAGAAGCTCTTATGCTGGCTCCGTAGCTGCTTGTTTTGCCTTTTTCCCCTCCCTCACCGTCTTGACATCTTCCGGGTCAGAGGTGAACTCGGGGGCTAATTCTGTGGCTAGCTGGTTGTGCTGGGTTTCTTGGATAAATCCGCAGAGAACCCCGCTGTTTCAAGCCAAATTAACGCGGCCGGAGGATTTTATTGTGTGTTTTGTGTCGACCACTCGACGGTGAGTCGTTAGTTTTATGTATTTTAGTTACTTTTCATTAAATCTGTTGACTACCTATAGAATCTTGACATCTTCCGGGTCAGAGGTGAACTGGACGCTAACTCTGTGGCTAGCTGGTTGTGCTGGGTTTCTTGGATAAATCCGCAGAGAACCCCGCTGTTTCAAGCCAAATTAACGCGGCCGGAGGATTTTATTGTGTGTTTTGTGTCGACCACTCGACGGTGAGTCGTTAGTTTTATGTATTTTAGTTACTTTTCATTAAATCTGTTGACTGCCTATAGAATCTTGACATCTTCCGGGTCAGAGGTGAACTGGACGCTAACTCTGTGGCTAGCTGGTTGTGCTGGGTTTCTTGGATAAATCCGCAGAGAACCCCGCTGTTTCAAGCCAAATTAACGCGGCCGGAGGATTTTATTGTGTGTTTTGTGTCAACCACTCGACGGTGAGTCGTTAGTTTTATGTATTTGGGTTACTTTTATGTATAAATGCGGTGGCGACACACCCGTGTATTTGAGATTTAAAAGTGGTCTTAGGGATTAAAAGATCATTCTCTTTTTTGTTAATTTCGTGGCCGAATAGAATATATGTACGTAAAGTATTAAATAAATCCTTTGATTTTTGTAATTTCATCCTTTTAGGATCATTTTAGTTACTTTTCAGTTGGCAGTGTAGTGCAAATATTGCATAACGCTGCCGGCTACCAATTGTCGAATATAAATAGCGGATTAGATTAGCTTCCCCTAATTTTCATAAGACATTTGTGCTTTTGAAATTGTGGACCTAAAAAAATTAATAAGCGTTTTAGAAATTGTGGAACTAATTTTTTGATTAGCGTTGCCCACCACTGTTGGGTGTCATTTTTCATCAGGACATATCTTTTAACCCCCACATTAAAAACTTTACTAGAGCTGCCTTCTTCCATCTGCGTAATATCACTAAAATTAGAAACATCTTATCCAAAAATGATGCAGAAAAACTGGTTCATCCATTTGTCACGTCTTGACTGGACTATTGCAATGGTTTATTATCTGGGTGTCCAAATACTTCTTTAAAACGTCTTCAGTTGATCCAAAATGCTGCTGCCAGAGTCTTAACTGGAGTTAGTAGGAGAGATCATATCTCTCCAGTTTTAGTTTATCTCCAATGACTCCCTGTCAAGTCCAGAATTTAATGCAAAATCCTACTTCTAGCCCACAAAGCTCTCAACAACCTAGCTCCATCTTACATTACAGATCTTATTGTTTCATATTTTCCTAACAGATCACTTCGCTCTCAGGCTGCAGGTTTACTTGTGGTTCCTAGAATTTACAAAACCAGAATGGGAGGCAGATCTTTCAGTTATCATGCTCCTCTCTTGTGGAACCAACTTCCAGTTTATGTCAGTCAAGCTGACACATTTAGTTTTAAGACTGGGTCTTAAAGGGGACCACATATTCAAAATTCACTTTTTAATGTTTTTTTTACTCAACTTTGGGTATTTACTTCATAAAAAAACAGTCCTAAGGCCAAAAAAATGCACCCAGTGGTTTATTTACTCTAAGTAGATTTATTTATCTTTGATAAAATACAGTTCGTTTTGCACTTCCTGCGGTTTGTGACGTCACAAACCGCAGCCAACCGCAGCCACAACCCACCCCAACATGAGTCCAGCCCCTCACCTAGCAACCCCTGGTTAGGCTCAACCCACTTCTGTATTAAACACATGACTGTTGTTTTTCATGATTTCATCTCATCTTTTGTTTATATGTTCTTAATTTCATGTGTACAGCACTTTGTTGCAGCTGTGTTTTTTTTAATGGCTTTATAAATAAAGTATAATTGTTATTTTTATGTTTTAGTTCAATTTTTAGTGTATTTGCGATCGCTCCCAACGCGCAGCCGGTAAAAATTAAACGAGCAGACCCCCGGCGTAGGGACCGGCGGCAACGGGACCCTCTTCTGGCGGATGGAGCGGAGCTTCAACTGTACAGCCTCGCTGCTGCCTCGCAGCAGCCTCGCAGCAGCGAGGACCTTCTCCTTACGGATTAATTTACGGGAGACACTTGGTGAACTTTGTGTTGTCTTGACTGGAACAGCGATAACTCCCAAAATCGCCGCGTGCAACGAGCGGAGCTGGCGAACACCGGAAGAGGAACAAGCTAACATTAGCATCGGATTCGGGTGGTCTCATGCTAAAAGGAGCAGCAAATTGCGGCGCGCTCAGACGGGTTTCGGTAAGTTATCTTAAGCTAGCACTAACAGTAAGTCAAATGAGTAATAAAAAAAGAGCTAATTTTAAAACAACAACACATTACAGATACTGGCTGTTACAGAGGGCGTAAACAGATCTTTGAAGGGCGTGGACTTCAAGAAACCGGTCGTTCAAAGCTAAAGTTAAAAATGGCAGAATTAAAAAGGGTATACCGTATTTTCTGGTGTATAGGTCGCACCTTTTTATGTTTTTTTTCAAGGCCTGCGACCTATACACCGGTGCGACCTATATATGGCTTGCTATCACTTTCGGCGAAACAAATTTTTAAATCCAGCTCATTTTACAATTACCTGTAATTGATTATCTAAGAATTATTTTGTGTATTAAAATGAATTAATATTGTCAAGATAGCACACAGACATAACATAAAATTTTTAAAGACCTATATGTGGTCTTTCCTTTTTGCTAAATCCTATAGTTAGTGTTGGCTTGGGTTTCCTGAGCTGTCCCTTAGTTATGCTGCTATAGGCTTAGACTGCTGGAGGACAAACTGACCACACTTTTTCACTCTGCTACTGTCCTTACTTACTCAGCTCAAGCTGTTTGTATTTGTAATTATTTTTTTCTATCCTTAACTTGTGCTTTTTGTCTTTCAAGTTCACCTGGACCTATATCTGGACCGACCATTCTTTTGTTTGTCTCTTTTTTCTGTCCGCTCAACCAGCCGGTCAAAGCAGATGGCCGCTTGCCCTGAGCCTGGTTCTGCTGGAGGTTGCTTCCTTTTAAAAATGGATTTTTCCTTTCCACTATTGCCACAGTGCTTGCTTAGGATGAGAGACTGCAACGAAGCCAAGATTAAACTTGTCTGCTGGATTCCTTAGATAGAGAACTTTACTAGTTGGCTTTTCTATGTATGTGAATGTTCCTGTAAAGCGCACTGAGCCACCTTTGTTGAGATTTGGCGCTATATAAATAAACAGAATTGAATTGAATTCACCAGCAATGTAGAACTGATCTGAACATGCACCTAGCAGAAACTGAAACTAACCACTTACGTATATTGACCTACATCAAGAGTGAGTCATCAACTAATGTGGTAGAGAAAATCTGGTGATTTTTCAAAATAAAACTTTTTTGTCCCCTTCTGTGCGGCCCAGTACCCATTGATCCGCGGCCCGGGGGTTGAGGACCACTGCTTTATATGATAGAAGAATTGTGATTACTTGCTGCTGTTAAAGCTGGTAGACAGATTTTGATGAAATGGCGAAAGTAATCAGTGGTGAGAATCACAGTTCCAACTCATTAATATTAAAGTCAGCTTGATTCAAGATGGCTCCCATAGCAAATTGGCCATAACAATGAAATTACTATAATACTATATTTTACAGGTTTAGAGCTAAATATTGTTGTGATGGGAGCTAACAGCCATATGAGCGCTAACAGATCGCAGAAGGATTTTTCTGATTTTGGGATGCGGCCGTGGCGTAGTGGTAATGGCAGTCGTTCCCCGATCGGAAGGTTGGAGGTTCAAATCCCGGTTCCCCACACCATGTGTTGTTGTGTCCCTGGGCAAGACACTTAACCCCGAGTTGCTCCCGGTAGGACTGGATGGCGCCTTGCATGGAAGTCTGCCGCTACCGGTGTATGAATGTGTGTATGAATGGGTGGATGGTTGGTATTGTAAAGCGCTTTGGGGCCCCTCATCGGGGGCTAGAAAGCGCTATATAAATAAGCTCCATTTACCATTTTACCATGCAAGACATTGGGTGATAAACATTTCTTCACAAAAAAGTGTATTTGTTTCGATTTGATCCAGTAACAACCATGAAGTATGACAATTTGAAATAGATGTCCATCTATCCATTATCTTTTACCCACTTCTTGCTTTTTGGGTTGGGGAGCCACTGGTGTCCATGTCCAGCCACCACTTTGCGAGAGGCAGGTGGACACATAGAGACAAAGAAGACAAACAACCATTCTCTCTCTCTCTCGCCTAACATGCATGTTGTTGGTCTGTGGGAGGAAACTGGAGGACCCTGAGAAAACCAATGCAGCACGGAAAGAACATACAAACTCCACCCAGAAAGACCCCCGACCGGGATTTTACCTGGGGGCATTACCTGGGGCAACTTGCTCACTGAGAGGTGGCAGCTCTACCACCTGTGCCATTGTGCTGCCTGAAATAGATGTCCCTGATAAAAATGAGACACCAGTTTTTACTAAATGCATCATCTGAAAATATGTACGGTAAACATCTTAAAAACTTCTGATTCCATAAGAAACACAAACCACAGCAAGTTTTTAATGACCAACAGAAACAGATTGCTGCAATGCACAGTTAAACATGTCTCATTATGTAAAAATGATCACCTCTATAAACCTGTCCTGGGAGGAACTGCCTACAAATTTAAATCAGAACAAAATCATTTATTTAGTTTGCAACTTTGCAAGTGTCCCTGTGTTAAACATTAACAAGGTACAGTTATGTTGCAGTTCATAAAGTCAGCGAGAGGGAACAGGAAATGTGTAACAACTAAACTCCCCACCAAAAACACAAACATCAAATATCATTTTGCTCTTCATCAGTTTTTAATCCAATCTTCTAAATATCCTAATTGTGCTTTTTTTCTTAATGAATTGATATTTTATGCAAAGCCCCCATGGGCCAGTTAGCAACTTGAAACTCTACCATGATGTCAAAATGTGACTAAATAACTTTTTTTCCCGTCATTCTGTTTCTGAGTTTTAAACACCAAAAAAAAAACTAGATAACAGCATGAGTCCCCATGATTTACAAACCTTTTGCTTATAGTCATCCCTCTCGTGAAGCCACAGAGGAGAAATCCCACACATTGTTATGCTCCTTCAAAAATGACGTAAGGGGTTGGTTGTCTAATTCATCCAGCTGATAACACATGCAGTTATGCTTTCAGACTTGTCTACTGGAAAGCAATAACTGTCTTTCTTATCAAGTCACTGTTGTTTTGAAGCAAATGTTAGCCACAAGCTACAAGAGTTAGCACATTAGCAGGTGAAATGCACTGCAAGGGCACTAAAATGTAGCTGATTAACTAACATCAGCTTTTCATGCTCTCAACATTATATTTACAATCAGCAGAACATCAAATAAGAAAGATTGTGTACAAGAAGCACAGGTATTTTAGAATTATAAATACAGGTAGTCCTCGACTTACGACGCCCCCGACATACAACGTTTCGGACTTACAAACGCATCTCGTTCCTCTCTAGCAGGCTCCATTCACATAAAGGGAGCTAGCTAAGTGCTTGGTAACTGTACAAAACTGTACATCTATTTATTTATATATATTTTTTTGTTTTGTTTTTTGTATGTGATCCTACTTACGACTTTTTGACTTACGAACGGCCCGTAGGTACGGAATTCGTTCGTAAGTCGGGGACTACCTATACATTAATCTAATCTGTAGTGTAGTTTGCCACTTTTGTATCATGGAACTGAAAAAGGAAAGCAGTATTTGCCATCTTACTTCTTTTAAAAGGGAAACACCTTGTTCATGGGTGCAGTCGACCAAACATACAGTAGTGTTTCTTCAAGGTAAAATGTCTGCTCCTTTCAGCACATATGAAGAACTGTCCACAGTGTCATTGAACAAGCAGCTCAGGGTGAGATAAGCCCATACTGTCCTCAACAATCTCTTTTTGAAAAACAACACTGTTTGTTTGTTTGGTTGTTTGTTCTGTGAGTTTTGTTCAAACTGAGCAGAGGAAAATCCATCACTAGACAGGAGCACCTGAAACAAATCATCATGCACTAAGACACACATCCCAAATGAAACCTGGTGAATCAGGGGTGTGAGAAACTCCAGAAGAAGCTGATGTGATAAGAGTTTGCCTTCAAAGGTCTTCCAGCTCAGATGTAGCACTTATCTAATCACAGGCCCGTTTTGGACCTTAATGATGTTTGATTCAAGCTCGTAATCTTTCTTACTGGTGCCAAGCTTTGATGAAGGCTGTAATGACTAAATATTTAAACGTAGCAAAAGAAACAAAAAACAATTACAAAAGAAGAGAATAAATAATTGAGAAAATAATCACAGAAAGCTCAAACTACCTAAAGAAAATGAAGCCGAACTAAAGTGCACTACTTCAAGCTGTAATTTAAATTAGGATTTTATTGCAACCCAGTTTCACAAAAACAAGCGGTGCATCGATGTTCCCTGTGACTGAGGGATTTGGATAGTGAGTGTAGTTTTTGAGATTAGTGTTTTCCTGGACTGGAATTGACCTGGGAATGAAGTAAACCTTAAAGCTGTTGGTGCAAGATGTTCAACTGGGTAGGAGCTACAATGTGGAGAAGAACAGAGGGAGGTAGTTTTATCCGAGGAGGGTGCAATTTCATCCCCCACTATATTTATACAAACATGACGGCAGCCAACTTGGATTTTGACGTGGTAGGCTAACCCAATTTTCAAAAGGAAACTTTATTACGCCTAGATGCAGCCATACACCAAAATGGAAGTTGGAATCTCACTTATTTTTTTAAAGTTTTTTACTCAGACACGTTCCATCGGTGTGGCCACATAATTTGAACATTTCTGAACTGTTTTTGGGCCAACACAGACTCAAGGTAGATGTCATTATGTTCTGCCTGTACCCAAAACAACTGTATGTTATCTGAATCTGACTCCCCCGGCTGGCCCTGAAGGCCACCTTGTCTGAATACGCCTGGAGGACATGTAATCTGACGCTCACCCTCCCACCCATCGAGGAATTCCACCATCAACCAGAGTGAACCAGCTGAATAAACATTCTGTCATCATTTCAGGACTCTTGGATTCTCATTAGCGTTGACCTTGGCCATTCCCCGACACACCTCAAGAATGTTTACGGATCTCATTGGAGGGAGCTGGCTGATTATTCCATCCTTATCAGAACTCTTACAGTGCCCTCGAGAGCATCTATGGACATCGCTCACCGTTCTCGGTGTCCCCCCAACTCTGCAGAATGTCTAAGTCACTATGTACTTAATTGCGCAAGGTTTTCTTTAATATAAGATTTTTTTTTCTCAGGCAAGAAGAAATATTATAACAGGAATTTTTTTTCACCTCCATTTCCTAATGTGTCCAGCTTCATTACTTTTTGTCTGTCTAAGCAGATCTCACTTGTAAATGAGTCTTCTAGGCTCAATGTGACTTATCTGTCTAAATAAAGATTGAATGAATGAATGAAATAAGAGTTTTTGGTACAGACAAGAATTATTTGCTTTGTCGCTGTTTAGTTGAAGGAAATTGTTAGAAAACCAGTGATTGAGCTCATTGAGACAGTCGTGAGGATGGAGGGTGGGTGGGTGTAGCAGTGGTGGGCAACGCTAATCCAAAAATTAGTTCCGCTATTTCTAAAGCACTAATTTATTTATTTAGGTCCGCAATTTCAAAAGCACTAATGTCTTGTGAAAATTAGGGGAAGCTAATTCTAATCCGCTAATTAAATTCAACAATTGGTAGCAGCAAGTTATGCAATATTTGCACTACACTGCCAACTAGCGGTGCATGAACTGTTATACAGTAAGTTGTTTGAGTTTCAGAGTATTTAGTTTGGTTCTCTTCAACAGGTTTGACAAGGACAAAATGTACCCATTCCAAAGTCTGTTAGCTAAACTGCAGACATATTTGGCTGTTTTTTTTTCTTCTTTTGTTACTTTTAGTACCACTAGATCGCATGTGTCAAACTCAAGGCCCGTGGGCCAAATCCGGCCTACCATAACCGTTTCTGTGGCTCTCTACACCCTAGAACTTCAAGATAACAGTTGTAAGCATGTTGCTCTCAGGTGGTGGGTCCCCATCCCTACACTCCCTGGTCTCTCTGTTAATTGTCTTGCTTATCTCCTCCATTTTGTTGTCCAGGTGTTTGTGATTGTCATGCTGTGTGTTCATGTACCTGTATATAAAGTCAGGGATTTTTTAATTGATAAAGCTCTGTATATGTTGTATAACACAATCATTGTTCCACATTTAATCTATTGTATTGAGGTTTGGGGAAAAGCGTGCAAAACAATTACAAAGCCTGTTTTTATTTTACAAAAGAGAGCTGTAAGAGTAATCACCAGAAAACATTTCAGTCACCCATCAAACACCTTGTTTCTTCAGCTAAATTTATTGAAATTCCAGGAATTGGTAGAATATAGTATTTTATCAGTTATGTATAGGGCTCATAATAACACATTACCTTTAAATATCCAAAGAAATTTAGACAAAGTTATTACAATCTTAAAGGGACAGATATTCATCAAACCACAATTCAGAACCAGCTTAAAGGGACGGTCTACCTCAATTCAGGGAGTTGGATTGTGGAATGTTCTGGAGAGTGATGTTAAAAATGCAAAATCAATTCATTCATTCATTCATTCAACCTTTATTTATACAGGCTAGCCTCGTTGAGTCACGGGGACTCATTTACAAGAGGGACCTGTCTCACTCACACCTAGGGTCAATTTAGAGTCACCAATCAGCCTAACAAGCATGTTTTTTGGTCTGTGGGAGGAAACCGGAGTACCCGGAGGAAACCCACGCATGCACGGGGAGAACATGCAAACTCCACCCAGAAAGGCCCCGGACCGGGATTTGAACCGGCAACCTTCTCGCTGAGAGGCAGCAGCTCTACCAGTTGTGCCACCGTGCTGCCCAATGACACCATCTTCACCATGACAGGCCCGCT
This sequence comes from Garcialebias charrua, assembly GCA_038048925.1. Classification (NCBI taxonomy): domain Eukaryota; kingdom Metazoa; phylum Chordata; class Actinopteri; order Cyprinodontiformes; family Rivulidae; genus Garcialebias; species Garcialebias charrua. The sequence goes on along the minus strand of JBBPBX010011894.1, from coordinate 8,104 downwards.
TCACTGCGGACGCTGCACCTATCCGCCTATCGATCTCACGCTCCAGTTTTCCCTCATTCGTGAACAAGACCCCGAGATACTTAAACTCCTCCACTCGGGGTAGGACCTCCTCCACGACCCGGAGAGGGCATGCTACCCTTTTCCGGCTCAAGACCATGGCCTCGGATTTTGAGGAACTGATCAAGTATAATTATTTTTATTATATTTTTTTTACAATTTGAAGCATATTTGTGCGACTTCCGTTGTTTCTGGAAATGCATCCGTGTCAGCCATTTTAAGGTCGCCAAGTGCGGTCAAGTGAGGTCCACCATTATCGGCACTCGGCAGCCGGCTTCGGATGACTGTTTCTCCCATAAGAGGATGCCTCATACGGATAAAATTAGCTGGAAACACTCGCTGAACTCTGTGGATGTCTCAGGCCTGGAGCAGCAGCCGCGATTGCTCCGCCGATCGCTCCCACCGTGCCGCGTGAAGCTGCAGACAGCCAGCCGGACCGGATTAGCAATGAGCTAACATTAGCCTCGAAGCTCCAGCCTCGTAGCTCCAGCCGACAGCCGGCTTTGTGTGATCAGAGGTTCCTGGAGCTCGCCTCGATGTCGGCCTGGAAGCCGAAGATATCGGGGGACACCGAGCTAACTTGGAGAAACAAAGCCAACATCCTTTTTGGAGGTGCAGCTAAACCTGACTGCCCGGAGCTGCAGACTACAACAGCAGCCGCCGATTCGGAGGGGCTAATGCTAACAGGTGCAGCTAAAGGCGGCGCGCGCAGACGGCTTTCGGTAAGTTATTAAAATCTTTCTCTGGCTCCAAATGTATGAAGTTAACATAAAGTACTAACAGTCCTTCCTGTAAACAGTTTAAAACTGCGTGGTGCTGCAGCAAGCTGCGAAGCTCGGACGTAACACAGCGGATTTAACGCAGCGGAGCGGAGGCAAACAAACGACCGAAGCTGCCGATCAAAGTAAGAAATAAATTTTTTATATACATTATGCTCTTTTAAAATCTTTTAAAGTGTTAGGATAGGCATTACTGCACATGTACGTGTTATCAGTGGCAGCACGTGC